>ML776704.1:1629109-1648313 GCA_009831015.1 Picea engelmannii
ATCTCTATAGGATACCAGAGGTAGTTCCAACTACTGCCCCACCTAAACAGTGTTGCAAGGTAGTATCTCATACTACAAAATTCATCTTCTCCACAATCTGTTCAAAGGGTGAACAGAAGGATACTGCAACCACCACAGCCTCGACCCAAGCACCTTCTATCCAACAGAAGTAGGTCGACAAGGTTGTAGCAAACCACGAAGATTCCTTCTGCTCACAGTCATCTAAAATAGCCAGACTGGTTAAAAAAGGTCCAAACCTTCCAGCCAAAGGTTCGTGATAGCCTTCAACAAGCTAAGCAACGCCACTTCTCCAACAAGACAAGTAGCTCACCAAGATGCAGATTCAACAAATGTTTTTCCCTCTCCCCAGGGAACTCAACACAATGGATACCATTGCTTCCTAAGGAGGGAGGATTGATCCAGGTGGATATCAGTGGCTACCCACCTTTTCCAAATGGCTCAAAATGGCTTTCTAGCAATTTTGGCAATTTACTATTTTTAGTAGGTTTTAACTTCCGGGGCCATTTTGAGGGCCTAAATGAAGGTTTTTCAAGATTGAGGTTCTCAATGATAGCCTAAGGCATGATTGAGCCCCCAAAATGAATCTCCTCTATGATACCTTTCCAACGAGCTATCACACGCCTAAAACGGAGATCGTATGCAAAAGTTACGACCCGAGGAAGTTAATGTACTAACTTATCCAAACGAGGCCCACATGACTTTTGGCGCTTCATCTCCTAAGGTTAGGTTTTTGGATGTCTAGGAATTTTGGCATTCCCATATATTGTAAAAATGCCTTCCGAGCCTCATTGTAATCATCTTCTTGCGAATGCGAGTAGCTGTCACATCTCTTCTCAAAGATAAGCTGCCACCATTCTAGCGAGTCTTTCACTCTATATTTTTACAGTCTCTGTACATTTCTTTAATTAATAGAAATCATGTATTACTGTATATCTGTGTTTATGGTTGCATCTCTGATACATTTCTGTTATATTATTGAATATCTGCAATATCTCTGTACATTTCTTTATTATATCTCCGCTCTCATTTCGTGCCGAAAATAAACCGGATCAGTGGTATCAGAGCAGGCTTCTCTTGATTGTTTTTTTCAATGCATGTCCCCGACGAGGTCCGAGTATAGAAAGTTGTGTCTCGAGCTTGTCTCTCTTGAGGACAATCACTCTCGCACACCCAAGAAACCCTCAATGGCGGAAGAAAAGAAAAACGATGGAGCAGACAATCCTATCAGTCTGTTGCTTGAGCAAGCTCTCACGTGACTGAGGGACGAAATGATGGAGAATTTTTCCCACATCCTTCAACACCTACCGATAGCATCAGACACATCTTCATCAAGCAGCCACTTTGGAGGCACCTCGCCTTTCAATGTACAGGTTAATTTTGATATTCCCATATTTGAAGGTCAAATAGATGCAGATGCCCTAGATAAATGGTTAAATCTGCTAGAAGGTTATTTCTCTGTTCATAATTTTTCCGACAAGGAAATGATCACCTTAGAACTCCTTAAGGCTCTCCCCCATGTCAAACATTGGTGGGAAACTTACTGGGAGCAGAGTTCCACAGAGGATTCTGGAATATATGGGGTCGAGCCCACTTGGGATTTTTTTGTGGATGCGGTAAAGGAACAATATTACCCTATTGGCAACTATGAGGACCAGTACATGAGATGGACCACACTGCGGCAAGAGAGGGGCCAATCAGTTCCGGAGTTCACCAATAGCTTCCATACCTTGCGCACCAAGCTAGGTATCAAAGACTTCGAATGACATTTGGTTCTGAAATATCGTGGGGCTCTACACAGATACATCCAAACTGAAATGGATTTTTTGGACATCTCATCACTCGGTGCTGCCTATCGATATGATGTTAAAATCGAGTAGAAATTTAAGCACCAAAACAAATGGGAGTTCGGGTCTACAAATCCACAACAACCAAAGTATGACAAAGATAGCCATAACAAACAGTCTCCTGAAAACCAGTCAAAGCCACAGGAAAAGAAGGGTCACGGGAAGACAAAGAAGGACACCAAAAAATGGTGCGATTTCCACAAAAGCCCCTGGCACAAAACCGATGAATGTCGCTCAAAACAGTCATTGGTGGCCGAGATCAAAGACAAGGAGCCGAACCCTGATTTAGAATCTGATTCTGAAAATACTGGTAAAAGACAGATCATTGATGCAGACCCCACTGCTATTGTCGCGACCACAACAATTCAACCAGAAGAACCAACAGATCCAGAAGAGGGGGAGCACCTTTTTCATTCACAGATGTGGGTGAAGGGGACCCCACTGCATTTTATTGTTGATAGTGGAAGCCAGAAGAACCTCATCTCAGCAGAGGTCGTCAAACAGTTGGGATTGTCGACAATGCCACACCCGCAACCATACAGCATCGGGTGGCTTCGCCAAGGACGAGATCTTCGTGTCAGCCAGCAGTGTCGATTGTCATATGGCATCCAACCCTTCAAGGATGAGGTATTATGTGATTTTGCCCCACTAGATGTCTGTGATGTTCTCTTGGGCCAGCCATATATGTGGAAACGCCATGTTATCTATGAGTCTCGACCCCGTAGTGTCATTATTACTCTTGGGGGTCATCTCTATAGGATACCAGAGGTAGTTCCAACTACTGCGCCACCTAAAAATTGTTGCAAGGTAGTATCTCATACTACAAAATTCATCTTCTCCACAATCTGTTCAAAGGGTGAACAGAAGGATACTGCAACCACCACAGCCTCGACCCAAGCACCTTCTATCCAACAGAAGCAGGTCGACAAGGTTGTAGCAAAGCACGAAGATTCCTTCTGCACACAGTCATCTAAAATAGCCAGACTGGTTAAAAAATGTCTAAACCTTCCAGCCAAAGGTTCGTGATAGCCTTCAACAAGCTAAGCAACGCCACTTCTCCAGCAAGACAAGTAGCTCACCAAGATGCAGATTCAACAAATGCTTTTCCCTCTCCCCCGGGAACTCAACACAATGGAGACCATTGCTTCCTAAGGAGGGAGGATTGATCTAGGTGGATATCAGTGGCCACCCACCTTTTCCAAATGGCTCAAAACAACTTTCTAGCAATTTTGGCAATTTACTATTTTTAGCAGGTTTTAACTTTCAGGGCCATTTTGAGGGCCTAAATGAAGGTTTTTTKAGATAGAGGTTCTCAATTATATTTGAATGCATTATTGAACCCCCAAAATGAATCTCCTCGATGATACCTTTCCAACGAGCTATCACACGCCTAAAACGGAGATCGTATGCAAAAGTTACGACCCCGGGAAGTTAATGTACTAACTTACCCAAATGGGGCCCACATGACTTTTGGCGCTTCATCTTCTAGGGTTAGGTTTTTGGATGTCTAGGAATTTTGGCATTCCCTTCTATTGTAAAAAGGCCTTCCGAGCCTCATTGTAATCATCTTCTTGCGAATGCGAGTAGCCGTCACATCTCTTCTCAGAGATAAGCTGCCACCATTCTAGCGAGTCTTTCACTCTGTATTTTTACAGTCTCTGTACATTTCTTTCATTAATAGAAATCATGTATTACTGTATATCTGTGTTTATGGTTGCATCTCTGATACATTTCTGTTATATTATTGAATATCTGCAATATCTCTGTACATTTCTTTATTATATCTCCACTCTCATTTCGTGCCGAAAATAAACCGGATCAATAATAGAACAAATTGTATACTATGTACCCCTCTTCCATAGATCCCTCTAGTGTTTCCCTTTGTCGAACAAACCCCTTCAATTTTTTCATGTACCTCTCTATGAAGAACATCCAACGACATCACAACACCCCAGCTAATTGAACGTCATCAAGTAGGTGAATTAGAAGATGGACTTGCAAGTCCATAAAACTTGTGGGAAATTCCTTCTCAAACATACAAACAACCTCAACTATCTCTCGATGCCACCATGGAATGAAAGCCATATGAATCTCCCTTTATGTGATCCAACATACAAATGAAAATAATTTTGATATGGCACGTCATTGGTCCTGGGGGAAGTCATGGTTCACACAACCACACACGAGCAAAGGATAATGACACTGCAAAATATACACACACTTCATTAATTTCCATACAACTATGAGTGCATAGCATATTTTTATTGACTCTAGTATAGAATAAGAATGATTTATTCAACATATATACCCCTAGAAGGTTCATATGGTCATGTGATTTCAACCCCATCAAATTCCCTTCTATAGTGAATCAATGTCATAGAGTTGACCCATATAAAGAAGGTTCCTTCACACCCAATATAACATCCTTCACCATAGAAAGATCATATTTCTTCAAAATCCATGGGACATCACCTTCTTTAAAAGACCAAAAGGGACTAGGCTCTCCTCTAGTTTATTTTCTTGGCCAATGTCTCTTTTTATTATTTGAAGTAATAAGATCTATCCTAATCCCATGTGATTTAGTATTTGAAGCAACAAGATCTCCCCTCACAACCAATGTGTCACTTTTATTCCATGATATATGTCTCCATAAAGAAGATGAAACATTCTTGAATATATGCATGGGATCTAGTAAGTGACCAATATTAAGATGCTCCCAATATGGAAGATCATAAAATACAGATTTCCTTTTCGTCTCAATGAGCATTTTCTCAACATAGGTGTCAAAAAAATCAGGATCATCGAACATAGATTCCCCATTTGGATCAAGAAATTTTTCCATTTCCTTCTCCTTCTCTTTGTCATATTCCCTAATCCAAATTGTTGGTGTCATTATTTCAAGTCTCTAGGTTCTCTTTGGTTTACCATTGAAATAAGATACAAATCTTATATAACAGTGGTATTCTGGGAGGAATACTCTAGAACTGTAGATCGAATTTTGTAGGTGGTTGGACTACCTAACCTTTATAGAAGGTCCACAACATTTACATCCATGATACCCTTTTGTTACAAGACTTGCGATGTTATCATATACAGAGTGCAACTGTATTCCCTCCAAAACACCAACTATTCTATGTTTCCAGTTGTATTGATAAATAACAATGTCCCTCCATGGTTTTCCATGAAGAATGAACATCTTATGTTGGCTCTTATAGTCCCAAGTAGAAGACAAGTGAAGAGAATGGATGTCTACCTCCAACCATTGATTGATGAATTTAAGCGATTATGGGAAGGGATACATATACGATGTATCAAAACCCATCCCAATGGAGAGGTATTTTACATTGTATGGAATATGTGTGTACACCATGCACTGATAATGAGTTATATTTATTGACAACAATTTACTCATTATTAAACTATTTTTTATGAAAAATGAAATATTTTGCAACAATGTAAACAAACTCTATTAAAGTATGACTATAGTTTTGAAGACAACATATGAATATTATAATTGCTACAATTTTTATGAATTTGACCAATTTGAAAAAGTTGCAGATTGTAAACATGTTTAGATTGACACCATGTATCTTCCTTAATTTTTATTTAAAAGTAAAATATAAAATACCCTTTTGAAGAGGACAGTGAAAGGTTACGTAGTATAAATTTTCCATAATGTTTTACTGTGTATTATTGTAGATATTGATTTTTCATTTTACTATGTCATCTATAACAAATATGGAAACATGTTTTTATAAAATTAACTAAAATTACTAAAAATCAATTAAATTGAATTCAAATTGTATGAAATGAAAGTAGCATCAATTCTAAAAATGTTGGTACCTGTTATGAAACCATATTCATAGTATTTTAAAAATTCTTCTCCTTCGCAAGTTGGAGTAAGTTGAAGTGATATGGTAATTTTATGAAAAGTGTCATAGTTACAGGTTTTCGGTTGAACTATTAGTTTGGTCGAAAGTTAGTCATTTTCGGATGACAGATAGTTTTAACGGAAAAAAAAAAACCTAACGTTTGGCCAAAACTGACTAACTTTCAACCAAAAAACGGAAGTTCGGTCGAAAAGTGGAAAATAGAAACATTCGTTGGTTGGAAAAAAAAAGGTGGACGCAATGTTTTGGTACATAACATGAAAGTTGGGTATAGAAACACATAAATTGTTTTGGTTGAAATCTTATTATCATATTTGTGCACACACTCACTCTGCATTTTCATTATTTTGTCTTTCTTGGGAAACATTTTCGTTATTTTTCATTTTTCAGAGCAACATTTTCGCTATTTTGGGGGCAACATTTTCTAAATTGAATATTTTCTTCAACAATTTTGTTGTAAGTGGAGGTTTTCGTAAGCAATTTTTTCCTATATCAAAAAGTTTTTTTTTAAGGTAAGTTTTCTTAAACAATTCTTTTCAAAGTCTATATTCTTTTAGAATATTTTTTGTCATGAGGAAGTTTTTCTCAAGCAATTTTTTTCAAAATCAAAACTTTTTTTAACTTTTGTTTAACATTAATTTTTTTTATCAAAAATTTCTTTTAAAGCAACTTAGTTTATTGAGAAATTTTTTCCAAGTTATTTAAGATATGTTTTTTTTAATACCTTTACAGATTGAATAACCATGGACAACAAAATGGAGCAGAAGAGAAAATATGATCGCACTCGGGATGATACTTGTTGTATAGAACAGACAAAAGAGAACTATAGAAGAAAGAAAGAACAATGTGCAAATATTGAAGGAACAAATGATAATGTAATTAGAGATTTTCATCTTGATGTTCCACAAGAAGAAATCAAACCAAGTATGCATGTACATATTATAGATAATATTTAAAATTCAAAAAAATATTGTCTAATATAATTTATTGTAAGTTGGAATTTATATTTTGCAAAAAATAGAAATAGATTTGTCTCATAACATTGATGAAGTCATTGAAGCCGAAAATGAAGCAAAGGTCCAACCACCTATAGGTGTGTGTGTGTGTGTGTGTGTGTGTACACACACACACACACACACACACACACACACACCTATAGGTGGTTGGACCTTTGCTTCATTTTCGGCTTCAATGACTTCATCAATGTTATGAGACAAATCTATTTACTTGTAGATTTTAATTAATTATTTATAATTGCTCGTTTAGTTTTCTAATAAATCTAATTTAAATAAATGTATATTTTTATACAACATTTGTTTGAAATTTGTATGGTTACAAATTAGAAAATTGAATTTAGATGTTAATTTCGAGTGTTTTTAAATTTAATAGATTTAATTTATGTTTTTAAATTATATTGAAATTTATGTAAGTGATATCAACATTGATGAGGAAATGTTGATACTGATAAATTTGGGGACAAACAAACTGATCATTATATACGATATCGTGTTGAAAATATTTATGATAAATGTTTCAAAGATGAATCAGTAGAAACACAAGCTCAAATTTTGAGAGGTTTGATAAGGTTAAAAAAGTTAAAGGAAGCTACATCATTATTGGGTATTCAAAACATGACAAAAGATAGAAAAGTGAAACAAAGTGTCTTGGAAATTATAACAGATGCATTAAAATATTTTGGAAAGTCTAGAAGAAAAGATGTCAGTGTTGCACGTGCAGTAATACAAACATCAGTTGTTTCATCTACCAATGTAAAATACCATTTGACACAACAAATGTAAAAAGAGATGGGAATCTCAAAACAACATTGTACAAACATACAAAAATTTTTATTGCAAATAGATGCAAATGATGAACTTTCTTGTTGGACAATTATTTGTAGATACTCTTACAAACATAGACTTGTAGAAGATGATAAAACTAAGGCCCATGAATATTGGTTGGAAAATTCTCATGTTTTACCAAAAGTAAGGGATGTATTGAGACGAAGAATAGCACAAAGACAATATGAAGAGCATCCAAAACATATATTGGAAATGACACAAATAGAATTGTTCAATAAGTTCAAAGAGAGATATAGACAATTTAAAATGTCCATCAATACATTTGTGCAACAAAAACCCTGGTATGTTAAACCCATCATTGTTCGTGACACTTGTTGTTGTCATTATCATATAGAATTTGAGTTATATTATAACACTTTTCTTTATTTTGGTAAAACATTTTGGGAAATTTCACTTCCTCCTTCTACAATGTGTGTCTTTATATCCCAAACTCTATGTGAAAGAGAAGGTGTTGAATTATTTTACCAAAACAAATGTGTTGGTGGAAATAAATGCGATCACTGTGGAAATCTAGCTTTATTTCACTCCAAGTATCATATTGATATGAATGATCAATCCTTGTCCAATATTGATCTAGGTGGATATCGGTGGCCACCCACCTTTTCCAACTGGCTCAAAACCGTTTTCTAACAATTTTGGTAATTTACTATTTTTGGCAGTTTTTCGGGTCCTGAACTTCCAAAGTCATTTTGAGGCCCTAAACGACATTTTTTGGGCATCAAACATACAAAAAATATGAGTGATTTCATTCAAGACTTCATATTTTCTATCAAAATTTGTAGTCCTTAGATATATCTTTCTAATGATGTATAGAGTGCCCCAAACAGAGATTGTATGCAAAAAATACGCCCCTAGGAAGTTGACGTATCAACTACCCCCATCAGGGCCCGCAAAGCTTTTGGATTTTCATCTTTCAGGGTTAGGGTTTTGGATTTTACTTATGTTAAAAAGGCCTTTGGAGCCTCATTGTAGTAATCATCTTCTTGCAAATGAGTGCAACCATCACATATCTTCTCAGAGATAAGTTGTCACCATTCTAGCGAGTCTTTCACTCTGTATTTTTATAGTTTTTGTACATTTATTTCATTAATAGAAATCATGTATTACTGTATCTCTATGTTTATGTTTGCATCTCTGATACATTTGTGTTATATTATTAGATATCTATGATATCTCTGTGCATTTCTTTATTATATCTCCACTCTCATTTCGTGCCGAAAAATAATATGAATCAGTGGTATCAGAGTAGGTTGCTCTTGATCGTTTTTTCAGTGCATGTCCCCGATGAAGTCCGAGTATAGAAAGTTGGGTCTCGAGATTGCCTCTCTTGAATAAAATCGCTCTTGCGCACCCAATAAACCCTCCATGGGGAAGAAAAGAAAAATGACGGAGCATGCGATTCTATCAATCTGTTTCTTGAGCAAGCTCTCACGTGACAAAGGGACGAAATGATGGAGAATTTTTCCCACATCCTTCAACACCTTTCGATAGAAACATGAACATATTCATCAAAAAACCACTTTGGAAGAACCTCTCCTTCCAAGGTACATGTTAATTTTGATATTCCCATATTTGAAGGTCAGATAGATGCAAATGCCCTAGACAAATGGTTAAATCTGTTAGAAGGTTATTTCTCTATTCATAATTTTTTCGGTAGGGAAACGATCACATTCACACTCCTTAAATCTCTCCCCTATGTCAAACATTGGTGGGAAACTTACTAGGAGAAAATTTCCATAGAGGAGTCTAGAATATATGGGGCCGAGCCCACTTGGGGATTTGTTTTAGATGCAGTAAAGGAACAATATTACCCTGGTAAAAACTATGAGGACCAATACAAGAGATGGGCCACACTGCATCAAGAGAGGGGCCAAGTAGTTTCAGAGATCACCAATATCTTCCACACCTTGCGCACCAAGATAGGTATCAAAGACTACGAATGAAATTTGGTTCTGAAATACCATGGGGCTCTACACAGATACATCCAAACTGAAATGAATTTTATGGACATCTCATCACTCGGTGTTTCTTATCGATATGATGTTAAAATCGAGCAGAAATTTAAGCACCAGAACAAATGGGATTTTGGGTCTACAAATCTTCAACAACCAAAGTATGATAAAGACGTCCCTAACAAATAGTCTCCCAAAAACAAGTCCAAGCCACAAGAAAATAAGGGTCATGGGAAGACAAAGAAGGGCACCAAAAAATGGTGTGATTTCCACAAAATACCCTAGCACAACTCCGATGAATGTCACTCAAAACAGTCATTGGTGATCGAGATAAAAAACAAGGAGACAAACCCTGATTCAAAATCTATTTTTAAAAATACTAGTAAAAGGTAGATCATCGATGCATACCCCACTGCTATTGTCATGACCGCAACAATTCAACCATAAGAACCAATAGATCCTGAAGAGGGGGATCGCCTTTTTCATTCACAAATGTGGGTGAAGGGGACCCTGCTGCATTTTATTGTTTATAATGGAAGACAAAAGAACCTCATCTTAGCAGAGGTCGTCAAACCATTGGGATTGTCTACAACACCACAATGACAACCATACAACATCGGGTGGCTTCGCCATGGACAAGATCTTCGTGTCATCCAACAATGTTGATTATCATACAACATCCAACTCTTCAAGGATCAGGTATTATCTAATGTTTCCCCATTGGATTTTTGTGATGTTGTCTTCGACCAACCATATATGTGGAAGCGCCATGATGTTTAGGAGTCTCAACCCTGTAGTGTCATTGTTTCTCTAGGATTTCATCTCTACAAAATACCAGAGGTAGTTCTGACTACTGTTCCACCTAAACAGTGTCGCAAGGTAGTATCTCATACTATAAAATTCATCTTCTTCAGAATCTGTTCAAAAGGTGAACATAAAGATACTGCAACCACTACAGCCTTGGCCCAAGCACCTTCTATCCAACAGAAGTGGGTCAACAAGATTACAGCAAAGTGTAAATATTCCTTCTACACACATGCATATCATGTAGCTAGAATGGTTAAAAATGTCCAACCCTTCCATCCACATGTTTGTGACAACCTTCAACAAGCTAAGCAGTGCAACTTCTCCAACAAGGAAAGCAACTCATCAAGATGTAGATTCAACAAATCCTTTTCCCTCTCCCCTAGGCAGTCAATGCAATGGAGACCATTTCCTCCTAAGGAAGGAGGATTGATATAGGTGGATATCAGTGGCCACCCACCTTTTCCAACTGGCTCAAAATAGTTTTCTGGCAATTTTGGTAATTTACTATTTTTGGAAATTTTTTGGGTCCTGAACTTTAGGAGTCATTTTGAGGCCCTAAACAACATTTCTTGGGCATTAAACATCTGATGAAGCTGATTGATTCCATTCCGGACTTGATATTCTCTATCATTGGTTGTATTCCTCGAATATACCTTTCTAACAATGTGTTGAGCACCCCAAACAAAGGTCGTATGAAAAAGTTATGCCCCCAGGAACTTGATGTATCAACTACCCCCATCAAGGCCCACAAACCTTTTGGATTTTCATCTTCCAAGGTTAGGGTTTTGGATTTTAATTATGTTAAAAAGGACTTTGAAGCCTCATTGTAATAATCATCTTCTTGTGAATGCGAGTAGCCGTCACATTTCTTCTCGGAAATAAGCTTCCACCATTCTAGCGAGTCTTTCACTCTGTATTTTTACAATCATTGTACATTTCTTTCATTAATAGAAAATGTGTATTACTGTATCTATGTGTTTATGGTTTCATCTCTGATACATTTATGTTATATTATTGGATATCTGATATATCTTTGTGCATTTATTTATTATATCTCTGCTCTCATTTCATGCCAAAAAATAATCTGGATCAGTGGTATCAGAGTAGGATGCTCTTGATCATTTTTTTAGTGCATGTCCCCGACGATGTATGAGTATAGAACGTTGGGTCTCGAGCTTTTCTCTCTTGAAGACAATCACTTGCGCACGCCCAAGAAACCCTCCATGGGGAAGAAAATAAAAACGACGAAGCAGACGATCCTATCAATCTGTTGCTTGAGAAATCTTTCACGCGACAGAGGGACGAAATGATGGATAATTTTTCCCACATCCTTCAACACCTACTGATAGAAATAGGTGCATATTCATCAAACAACCACTTTGGAAGAAACTCTCCTTTCAAGGTACAAGTTAATTTTGATATTCCTATATTTGAGGGTCAGATAGATGCGGATGCCCTAGAAAAATGGTTAAATCTATTAGAAGGTTATTTCTCTGTTCATAATTTTTTCGATAGGGAAAAGATCACCTTCACACTCCTTAAATATCTCCCCCGTGTCAAACATTGGTGAGAAACTCATGGGGAGAAAAGTTCCATAGAGGAGTCTGGAATATATGGGGTCGATCCCACTTGGGATTTTTTTGTGGATGCAGTAATGGAACAATATTACCCTATTGGTAACTATGAGGATAAGTACATGAGATGGACCACACTGCGACAAGAGAGGGGCCAAGCCATTCCAGAGTTCACCAATATATTCCACAACTTGCACACAAAGTTGGGTATAAAATACTCTGAACGACATTTGGTTCTGAAATACCGTGGCACTCTACACAGATACATCCAAACTGAAATGGATTTTCTAGACATATCATCACTTGGTGCTTCTTATCAATATGCTTTTAAAATCGAGAAAAAATTTAATCACTAGAACAAATGAGAGTTTGGGTCTACAAATTTGCAACAACCAAAGTATGATAAAGACATCCCTAACAAACAATCTCCTGAAAACCAATCCAGGCCACAGAAAAGGAAGGGTCACGGGAAGACAAATAAGGACACTGGAAAATGGTGTGATTTCCACAAAATCCCCTTGCACAAAACTGTTGAATTTCACTCAAAACAATCATTTGTGATCGATATCAAAGACAAGGAGTTGAACCCTGATTCAGAATATGATTCTAAAAATACTAGTAAAATACAGATCATCGATGCAGACCCCACTGCTATTGTCACTACCGTAATAATTCAAACAAAAGAACCAACATATCCTGAAGAGGGGGAGTGCATTTTTCATTCAAAGATGTGGGTGAAGGGGACCCCGCTGCATTTTATTGTAGATAACGGAAGCCAGAAGAGCCTCATCTCAATAGAGGTTGTCAAACAATTGGGATTGTCGACAATACCACCCCCGTAGCCATACAACATCGAGTGGCTTCATCAGGGACAAGATCTTTGTGTCATCCAATAGTGTTGATTATCATACGACATCCAACCTTTCAAGGATGAGGTATTATGTGATGTTTTCCCATTGGATGTCTGTGATGTTTTCTTGGGCCAACCATATATGTGGAAGCGCCATGTTGTTTATGAGTCTCGACCCCACAATGTCATTGTTTTTCTAGGGGGTCATATCTACAGAATACCAGAGGTATTTATGACTATTTCTCCTCCTAAACAGTTCCATGAGGTAGTATCTCATACTACAAAATTTATCTTCTTCACAATATGTTAAAAAGATGAACAAAAGGATACTGCAACCACTACAGCCTCGGCCCAAGCACCTTCTATCCAACAGAAGAAGGTCGACAAGATTGTAGCAAAGTGTAAAGATTCCTTCTACACACATGCATCTCATGTAGATATACTGGTTAAAAAGGTCCAACCCTTCCAACCACATGTTCATGACAACCTTCAACAAGCTAAGCAACACAACTTCTCCAACAAGGCAAGCAGCGCATCAAGATGCAGATTCAACAAATGATTTTCCCTCTCCCCTGGTCACTCAACGCAATGGAGACCATTTCTTGCTAAGGAGGGAGGATTGATCCAGGTGAATATCAGTGGCCACCCACCTTTTCCAACTGGCTCAAAATAGTTTTCTTGCAATTTTGGTAATTTACTATTTTTGGTAGTTTTTCGGGTCCTGAACTTCCAGAGTCATTTTGAGGCCTTAAATGATATTGGCATCAAACATCCGACGAATATGAGTGAGTCCATTCTGAACTTGATATTTTTTTTCATTTGTTGTAGTCCCCAGATATATATTTGTAACAACGTATCAAGTGACCCAAACGTAGATCGTATGCAAAAGTTACGCCCACGGGAAGTTGACATATCAACTACCCCCATCGGGGCTCTCAAACCTTTTGGATTTTCATCTTCTGGGGTTAGGGTTTTGGAATTTACTTATGTTAAAAAGGCCTTTGGAGACTCATTTTAATAATCATATTCTTGCAAATCGAAGCATTCATCACATCTCTTCTCAGAGATAAGCTACCACCATTCTAGCGAGTCTTTCACTCTGTATTTTTACAATCTCTGTACATTTATTTCATTAATAAAAATCATGTATTATTGTATCTATGTGTTTATGCTTGCATCTATGATACATTTATGTTATATTATTGGATATCTGTGATATATCTATGCATTTCTTTATTATATCTCTGCTCTCATTTCGTGCCGAAAAATAATCCGGATCAAATATGATAGTGAATTGGAAGAGATATGAACATATCTATGTTACTGCTCCAAATTATTCAATTGTTATTTCCAAAAGGATTGATTTGCAAGAGAATAAAACTTTTTTGATAGATTTTTTTAAGAAGTTTGAAAATGAAATTTATAAGTACACCAAGCATTCACATATATCTCGATGGCAAGACATACAATTCAAACAATCTCGTGAAGTTTTTCCACCTAAGATGATTTTGTCAGTGGTTGATTTTGCAGAGAAATATATATTCACTGCACAAAGAGAAATATAGAGTGTATATTATCATTCTTATCAAGTCTCCATACTTTTCCACGTTCTATATAGACATGCTCAACAAAGTGTTGATAACATAGAAAGAACTAATGAGAATTGACATTTCATTAAATAATATCACTTTTATATAAGTGATGATTGTACACACGATAATCATTATGTATAACATTCTTTTGATTTACAATATGATTCCTTGAAATCTCGTGGGATAAAATACAATAAACATTGGATATGGTCAAATGGACGTGTAGGTCAATTCAAATATTCACGATCATTCTATTGTTTGTGTCATCTTCATAAGAAATCAAACATTAAAAATTGTTGGAATTTCTTCAAGACTAGTCATGGGAAAGGATGGCATGACAGTGCAGGGGCATGTGTAAAATGAGTACTTCAAAGGTATCATATGAACCATTATTTTGATTGATTTGAATATGTTCATCAATTTGTTCAATGGTGCCATGCATCTCTAAGCCATGAACAAAATTTGTCAATGGACGTGCATGGGTGTGTGTATATACATGTTGTACATGTATGAAAGTTCTTGATTAAAATCAATACTTTTTCTTGAGAACACACACACACACACACACACACACACACACGCACACACACACACACACACACGCACGCACACACACACACACACACACACACACACACACACATATATATATATATAGATATTGACATTCATTTACTTTTAATAAATTATTCTTGAACTGTGCATGTATTTTTGGCATATTGGAATCCAAGATGTAGATAGATCAATCTGATATGAAGCTAGTATATTACATGGGACTCAAAAATTGCATTGAATTAAAACAAAAGCCTATCAAAATGTCTATGTGTTTGATAAAAGGAATGCATCATGTTTTTGTTCAATTTGCCTAGAGGACACATAATTCGATGAGATTTGTGAAAATAAAATGGGAAAATATGTTAAAACTTGGGAACATGTAGAAATTAATACAAAGGGGAAAATGTCACATGCAAGCTTAGAGGAGATGGAATCAAATGACACTACAGTGTCAACTCATGGTGATAGAGTTTTCAATCTTGTTAGAGAAGGTAAAATGAGTTGTAAAATTCTTCTAAAATATTTTTTATGTTTAAATAGTATATACACTTGTACGTGTCTAGATATAAAATATATATTATAATTTAAATAGTACAGAATTGTGCATGTTGAAATAACGATTTGTTTTTTGGAATATGGGGTCTTATTTGCAGGAGATGTGTTTGTTGTGGTTGCACCTGTAGGCAATGATGAAAATGTTAAATATTATTTGATGCAGTGCAAAGAAAGAAAGATGAGGTTATTTAAGGATTATAATGATACTGATTTTATATGTGAAACCCATGAAACTGAAAGTCACATTCACTTTCAAGACTATTGGTTGGATTTCATAAGATTTCATTTGGTATGTGCAACATGCATAAAGTTAGTGGAGGTTCAATCAAAGAAAAAAATGAAAGTTAGATAATGGAAAATGACAAAAGTCGATCATGAACGAAAAATTGGAGATGGCATACCATTACGATGTTTGTAAACAACATTCCAAAAACAAAATTGCATCAAATACATTTATATGGATATGTATGATTCCATCTTGTTTGTTTTACTTTTGTGGTCCATTTGAATAAGGTGATTTTGATGAGTTGTTATACTACTTTAAATAAGTTTGCACATAAAACGTTATCTCAATTGGTTGTTAATTATAAATATTTGTGTCCCCATATGTCCTCTAGACCACTTAAGGGATGAGACAACATGATATGGATTTTCCAATCATGCCCCGAATAACTAGATAGTATGTTTAAATGTCTTACATATAATATGTTGGTTTCAATTTTGAATGAACCTATATGCAATGATTTTGAGTTAGAAATAGAAATCTACACTATAATTTAATTTGTTCGTAAACTGAAATGTTTTATACAAGAACAAAAAGAGAAAATAAGAGTATGATTCCTACAATTATCTCACCATCTCTTCAACTCTGCAAGCTAATCTCTGTGAGCAACCTGAGAATATATAGACTATACAGATAACCACAAATAAAGTTCACAATGCCATATCCCCTTCCCCCTTCTCTCTCTCTCGAGACCTCCCTCTCTCTCACCATCAATCCCTCCCTCTTTCTCTCCATACCACTATAAGAATATGACATAATGTAATTCAACATAGATAATACAATACCCTACCCACCTAGTAAATCTAATAAATTTTCTAGTAGATTGTGAAACAAAATAGTTCCATTGGAAGAAACATCTAACACTAATACCTTCCAAACCTAGAGCTCTAATTCTCCATAGGATGATGCAAAAAATTCATATATTTCTTTGATAGATACGACTTTAGAGACAATACCCATTGAATTTCTCGTAACACATAAAAATTTCAACATATCTTTCCTAGTAAGACACCTAGAAGAAGACGATTAAGGATCCAAATAAGTGATTTCACTTCTATAAGTGGCATGAAGAAGTAACACACACCTGATATATAACTCCAATATACTTTAATCATTAAAATCATATTAAATTTTTTATATCATGAGTTGTAAAGGGAGGTGTACATAGAAATCCATAAATTCTTTGTCTCTGTATCCCTTTCCTTTTTTGATGCAGGAGCATCGCCAACACATCAAGCGAGCCAACGCGGAAGCGGAAACCATCTGGACAAGCCAACACAAATTTTGAAAATGCTTTGGGAATGTTGTGCAATCTTAAATGAAGTCATTTAAGAAGAAGCACCTTTGTATATTGTAATGGACCTTCAGTGGATAGCTCTCATCCTTAGGTAGACAGTCGACATTTAATGTAGTTAATGCTGGTAGATAGGAATTTAATTTAGATTTGATAGTTTTAGATTCCAAGAGGGAAAATGGATATAGACACCCTCATTGTATCATTGTAACATTAGCATTATTCAGGAGAAGAAGAGAAAGCAGAGAATAGTGTATGAAGAACACCCATGTACAAACATTTGAATTAATAGAAGAAAGCTTTGATTCAAATTCATGGTTTGTGTTGTTTCTCTGTGTATTGATGTTATGCTCATGAATGTTTGCTTACTATTATACATTTGCTTTTATATGTTGTGTATGTGATTTCATGGTTGAATTGAAGTCTAGAGGGAACAAGGAATTAGTTTCAATTGTTTCTCTAATTTGGGCCAGAAAATTCCTACAAGGAGTACAGTTGAATCGTTCGCAAGGAGTGTGTTGACAGAAGGGTTCGATTAGAGATAACTTTTGTTCTCATCCATCCCAGAAGTGTAGTTGGGCACAAGATCCGTGCAAGGCGTGCGCAGGTCAGATAAAAAGTCTCAGAGTTGCGATTCTGAGTAAAGCACTAAAAGACTACTACTGTAGGAGTGCGCAGAGTCGATAAACTTCAACACTCAGTCGAGGTTGAAGGGTTGCCTCAAGCAGTGCGTGGAAGAGGTAACCGAGAAGATTGAATTCGTGGCAAAGATCAGGAGGAGTAGGCCTTTGAAATCACTGGAGGAAGCATCATAGGTAGGTGAGCAGGTGAACGAGTTCCATGGGGAGACACTTCTTCATTTCATGGATTCACAAGGAGAAGAGCGGACGGTCGAAATCCTTTGAGGAGGTATCACGAAGTTTCGTGGGCTGTTGGATCTCACAGAGGTGCAGGGAGGTTACAGCGTAAGTGTGGAAGAGGTTCGGAGCTCAGTGGGGAGTAGAGCCATCGATCCAAGTAAGAAGGAGCCGTTGGATCTACAAGTGACATCGCATATCGGGGAATCGCGAGTCGAAGCACCAAGTGTTTGCAACGAGAATTGCGATATCGCGATCCATGATATCCTGACAAGATCAGAACCGTCCATCGCGTGGGACACATGTCAGGGGATCCCGAGGAGTCGGGGTTCGGAGAATCAGGGTTTCTGAGAACAGGAAACACTTGCCACTCGGAATCGCAAAACGTGATATCCCGACGGAAGGTTTATGTGGGCCACAGTCAGGGTTAGTGGAAGACAGGTGGCGTGCCATATCAGGGATCGGGGAAAGGTGAGACTCGAAACCTTTTTCATCAGGATCCGCGATCCCGCGAATCCTGAAATCTCGATAAGAGGTGACGTGTTGGCAGCCAATACAATTTTTCTATTGCCCTATAAGCTGCCTACACCTATGTCTTGCAAATTTCAAGTTTTTCGTCACATTTTCCAAATAAACGAAACTTTCATTTCTTGAGACTTTTGCACATTTGTCTTCGCTAAGTCTTCACGAGTGTAAGCATGACGATTTCTCCTTTCGAGGTCACATTTCGATCATTATCTGAACTGCCAATATCTTTTGTGTCATTATGCATATTGCGCTTATCTTTTGTTGATTTTTACATGATCGGCAATATCCTTTGATCGGTTATCATACTTTGATGGATTATATAACTCGGTTTTATTGAAGACATTTAGCCTTTGGATTCGCATTTTATGACTTGCCTGAACATTGATTCATTGAATTGCATGGGGGTCAAGATTTATCTTTTGTGATCCTTATTATTGATCCTTGTTATAGCTCTTGGCGCAATATCAATTTGACACCTTGGTTAAACGTTTGATTGGCGAGAACATGATTTTGGGTTTTGAACTGCATGTCGAATGTTTGAACATTATGGTATAACACTCGCACACATTGGTATACTCATTGGACATTATTATATCAATTGTGTGATTGGATTTCGTTGAATTTGCAATGCATTAATATTTGGATTGGCTTCTTATTTGGCCCACTCAACCTTTGGTTTCATAAGATATATGGATATTCATATATAATGCCTATGTCTATTTTTCATGACTATTGGTATG
>ML776704.1:1653730-1669191 GCA_009831015.1 Picea engelmannii
ACAGCAGCGGTGGTTTTCTCCCGATTTGGGTTTCCACCTTAAATCCTGGTGTTCATGTGTGCTACTCATCTGTGTTATTTTATTTTGTTGATTTACTGTTTAAAAGACATCTGATGAATGAAGAAATCCATAATAAGATCTCTAGATGCACTATTGTTTTCATAAGAATATACAACAACTGATCTCTATAAAGTAGACTAAGATTTTTCAGTAAAAGAAAAGTTAAAAATTGATTGATAGCTCAAATACTGATTCACCCCCCCCCTCTCAGTATTTTCCAACAATATGACATTCAGGATGAATTAAGCATGGTTACCATCATGATAGTGGAGGATGCTTATTAGATGGCTCTGAAAGCCGAGGAGAAGCTGAGCCAGAAGCAAGGACAGAGGGGCCGAGGCAGAAGTCAGCCCAGAGGAAAAACAGTTGTCCAGGACAAATACCAAAAGCCCAAGGAGGAATGGAAGCAACCTCAGGGTAAATTTGAAATAGGTGGGACCTCATAGAGAGGGCCATATGTTGAACAGAGAGGACAGCATACAGAGTAGAGCGAAGGATATGCTGACAACAACACTTTTCCTCGTACCAGAGGCAGAGGAAGAGAAAGAGGTGGAGTAATCACATGCTTCACATGTGGGAAGAATGGGCACAAATCTTATGAGTGTCCAAAGAAAAATAAGGTCATTGGAGAAGCTCACATCACCGAAGCGCAGAGGCGGGATGTTGAGGCAGAGGATGTTGAAGGCGAAAGATCACTCATGATGCGTAAAGTCCTTTTGACACCTAAGAAGGAGGTGGAAAGCTCAGTGCAAAGGGCCAGACTGTTCAGAACAGCTTGCAAGACCAAGGATAGAGTGTGCAAGGTTATTGTGGACAGTGGTAGCATGGATAATCTCGTATCTACAGAGATGGTGGAAAAGTTGGGGTTGGAGACGACTGATCATCCAAGTCCATACAGAGTTTCATGGCTACAGAAAGGACACCAGGTCACTGTTACTAAACAATTCTGGTTGAATTCAACATAGGAGGATATAATGATAAGATTCTGTGTGATATTATTCCCATGGATGTATGTCATTTATTGCTGGGTAGACCATGGAAATATGACAGAAATGTGATTCATGATGGGAGAATGAACACATATACCCTAGAGAAGAATGGGAGAACTCATATGTTGCTTCCGATAAAAGATAAAGAGGTGAAGCCGGAAGTAAGCAACATAGTACTTCTCATGAGTGGGAAGGAGCTTCTTACGGAGGTTAAGAAGAAAGAAGATCCACAATTCTTTGTGGTCAGGAAACCAAGTATTGTTCTGACTAGCACAAGAGTGGACGATTTACCAGATGAAGTTCAGGAACTGCTGGAAGAGTTCACTGACATCATAGTGGACGAATTACCTCGTTCGTTACCACCGATGAGAAGTGTGAGTCATCATATAGACCTCATACTAGGAGCCAGTTTGCTGAATAAATTCGCATACAGGTTGACGCCACAAGAAAATGAAGAGGTTAAGAAGCAGGTCCAGGAGTTATTGGACAAAGGATTGGTTAGAGAAAGCTTGAGTCTGTGTGTTGTTCCGAAAGTACTCAGTCCAAAGAAGGATGGAGGTTGGAGAATGTGTACCAACTCAAGAGCAATCAACAAGATAACTATCAGGTACAGATTTCCATTGCCAAGAATGGATGATCTGATGGATTGCCTGAGTGGGGAAAAGTATTTTTCAAAGATTTATTTGAAGAGCAGATACCACCAGATTCGCATGAGAGAAGGCGATGAATGGAAAAAAACATTCAAGACAAATGAAGGTTTGTACAAATGGTTGGTCATGCTGTTTGGTTTGACGAATGCACCAAGTACCTTTATGAGGTTGATGAATGAAGTCCTGAGGGAATTCATCGGAAAGTTTGTCATTGTGTATTTGGATGACATACTGATTTACACTAAATCAGAGGCTGAACATCTGAAGCATTTGGCTATTGTGATGAAGAAGATACAGCAAGAGAAGTTGTTGATTAATATGAAGAAGTCCTCATTTATGAAGACAGAGCTCATCTACTTGGGGTTTGTTATTTCAGCTAATGAGTTGAGGATGGATCCAGATAAGGTAGAAGCAATCAGGAATTGGCCATCACCGAGAAATATTTTCGAGGTGAGAAGTTTTCATGGTTTGGCTAGTTTCTACCGGAGTTTCATCAGGAATTTCAGTGGGATTAGTGCAACAATGATGGACATAGTGAAGAAGCGGCATAAGTCTTTTCACTGGACAGCAGAGGCTAAGAAGAGCTTTAATCTATTGAAGCGGAAGATCACAGAACAACCAGTGTTGGTGTTGCCAGATTTCCAGAAAACATTTCAGGTGAAATGTGACGCAAGTGGGTTTGCCATAGGAGCAGTCTCGAGTCAGGAAGACAGGCCAGTTGCATATTTCAGTGAGAAGCTGGATGAAGCGAAATTGAAATATTCCATGTATGATAAGGAATTTTATCTATCATACAGGCATTGAAGAATTGGAGGCATTACTTGATCCCGAAATAATTTGTATTATACAGTGATAATCATGCATTACAGTTTGTGACTCAACAGAAGAAGTTGAATCAGAAACATGCAAAATGGGTAGAGTATATGCAGAATTTCACTTTTGTAATTAAGCATATTTCGGGTACTGCTAACAATGTGGCGGATGCTTTGAGCAGGAAGTGTTTGTTGTTGCAGGAGTTCCGAATCAAAACATTAGGTTTTGAAAATCTCAGGGACATGTACGCAGGTGATGCAGATTTTGCAGAGGTGTATGAAGCAGTTGAGAATCCAGTTCTCAGAGACAGAAGCCCTTGGATAGATTATATGGTCCAGGAGAGATTGTTGTTCAGAGGCAATCAACTTTGTATCCCAAATTGTTCCATGAGGGAGAACTTATTGAAAGAAAAACACAGTGGAGGATTGGCAGGACATTTTGGCCATGACAAGACATTTGCGAAGTTGAATGAGTCATATTTTTGGCCAGGAATGTGAGTAGATGTCAAGAGATTCATTGACAGATGCATAATTTTCCAGCATTCGAAGGGGAGAAAGCAGAATGCAGGTTTTTATCATCCATTGCCCATACCAGAGAGGCCATGGGAGGCGATTAGCATGGATTTCGTATTGGGGTTTCCAAGGACACAAAGAGGTGTGGATTCAATATTTGTGTTAGTGGACAGATTTTCAAAGATGGCACACTTCATTCCATGCCAAAAAACCAGTGATGCGACTCATATCGTGAATTTGTTCTTCAAGGAGATCATTCGACTTCATGGATTGCCGAAAAGCATAGTTTCAGACAGGGACACTAAATTCATAGGGCATTTTTGGAGGACATTATGGAAGAATCTAGGAACTAACTTGGCATTTAGTTCTGCTTATCATCCTCAGATAGATGGACAAACGGAAGTGGTCAACATAAGTCTGGGAGACTTGCTGAGAAGCTTGGTGATAGAGCACCATAATAGCTGGGATAGAATATTGCCATAGGAAAAGTTTGCATACAACGATTCAGTGAATCGGAGCACAGGGAAGAGTCCATTTCAGAGTCTGTATGGAGTGTAGCTGAGAGGAGTTTCTGAAATGAGGGATTCAGAACAGACTACGACTAGCAGTGCTAGTGTCGAGGAATTCGCTGAGGCGATGAAGGAACTTCATAGCAGGGTGAAGGAGCGACTGAAGAAATCAAGCCAGGAATACAAGCGTAGAGAAGATCAGCATCAGAGACAAATTTAGTTTGAAGTTGGAGATCTAGTTCTAGCAAACTTGAGGAAGGAAAGGTTCCCAAGGGGAACATACAATAAGCTAAAAATGAAGAAGATTGGGCCATGCAAGGTCTTGAGAAGATTCAGAGAAAATGCTTATGAGATTGAGCTGTCGAATGGCATCGGAATATCTCTAATATTCAATATCGTAGATTTATATCCATATAAGACTGGAGAAGTAGAGACTGGAACTGAGCAGCCAGTGATCCAGTGGATGAAACAATTTCCAGTTGCAGAGAAGTCATAGATGGAATCCATACTGGACAAGAAAGTGGGTAGGAAGACCAGAAGGAAAGAATACTTTGAGTATCTGGTCAAATGGAAGAATCACCCAGTGGAAGATGTCAGCTGGGAGACTGAAGCGGAAATTAAAAAGCATGGACAGACCCTGCAGGGGCTAATGGATAGGAGCCCATGAAATTTTCAAGACGAGGAGTATGATGCAGGAGCATCGTCAGCACATCAAGCGAGCCAGCGCGGAAGCGGAAACCAGATGGACAAGCCAGCACAAATTTTGAAAATGTTTTGGGACTGTTGCGCACTCTTAAATGAAGTCATTTAAGAAGAAGCACCTTTGTATATTGTAATGGACCTTGAGCGGATAGCTCTCGTCCTTAGGTAGACAGTCGACATTTAATGTAGTTAATGCTGGTAGATAGGAATTTAATTTAGATTTGATAGTTTTAGAGTCCAAGAGGGAAAACGGATATAGACACCCTCATTGTATCATTGTAACATTATCATTATTCAGGAGCAGAAGAGAAAGCAGAGAATAGTGTATGAAGAACACCCATGTACAGACATTTGAATTAATAGAAGAAAGCTTTGATTCAAATTCATGGTTTGTGTTGTTTCTCTGTGTATTGATGTTATGCTCATGAATGTTTTCTTCCTGTTATACATTTTCTTTTATATTTTGTGTATGTGATTTCATGGTTGAATTGAAGTCTGGAGGGAACAAGGAATTAGTTTCAATTGTTTCTCTAATTTGGGCCAGAAAATTCCTGCAAGGAGTGCAGTTGAATTGTCCGCAAGGAGTGCGTTGACAGAAGGGTTCAATTAGAGATAACTTTTGTTCTCATCCATCCTAGAAGTGCAGTTGGGCACAGGAGCCGTGCAAGGTGTGCACAGATCAGACAAAAAGTCTCAGAGTTGCGATTCTGAGTAAAGCACTGAAAGACTGTTGTTGTAGGAGTGCACAGAGTCAAGAAACTTCAACACTTAGTCGAGGTTGAAGGGTTTCTACAAGGAGTGCGTGCAAGAGGTAACCAAGAAGATTGAAGTCATGGAAAATCTCAGGAGGAGTAAGCCTTCGAATTCACTGAATGAAGCGTCGCAGGTAGGTGAGCAGGTGAACGAGTTCCGTGGGGAGACACTTCTTCATTTCGTGGATTCACAAGGAGAAGAGCGGACGGTCGAAATCCTTTAAGGAGGTATCGTGAAGTTCCGTGGGCCGTTGGATCTCATGGAGGTGCAGGGAGGTTACAGCATAAGTGTGGAAGAGGTTCGGAGCTCAGTGGGGAGTAGAGTCGTTGATCCGATTCAGAAGGAGCCATTGGATCTACACGTGACATCGCATATCAGAGAATTGCGAGTCGAAGCACCAAGTGTTTGCAACGAGAATTGCGATATCACGATCCACGATATCTCGACAGGATCAGCACCATCCATCATGTGGGACATGTGTCAGGGGATCCCGAGGAGTCGGGGTTCGGAGAATCGGGGTTTCTAAGAACAGGAAACACTTGTCGTTCAGAATCGCGAAATGCGATATCCTGACGACAAGTTTGTGTGGGCCACAGTCAGGGTTAGTGGAAGACAGGTGGCATGCCATATCAGGGATCGGGGAAAGGTGAGACTCAAAACCTTTGTCATCAGGATTCACAATCCCGCGAATCCTGAAATCCCGATAAGAGGTGACGGTAGGTGGAAAAGTTAACCCGCACGTGTGCATCGGAGTATCGGCACATCGGGGTTCGGAGTTCAGAAATTCTATTTTTTGATGTCGCGAGTAGCGATTTCCCAATAGGGAGAACTCTAACAGCAGAAAAGGAAGTCAACGTTGACTCACATCGGACTTCGGGGAATTGTGAGGCACAAGACACGCGACCATAGTATTCACAAAATCGTGAGATCCGATTTCCCGATCATTAAGGGAGATCCATTGGAGAGTTGTTGTGGGTAAGAATATTTCCTGATAGGGAATCAGAGGAACCTTTGAGTTCTTCAGGTCGTGAATGAAAGAAGGTCCTGAGGAAGCGGGCGTGATCTGAGGAGTGCGACTGCATCATTTTTCCTCTCTCTACATTTCCCTTTCCTATGTCCTTTGTCTCTATTTCCCTACCCCTTTGCTCTATTATAGAATGGATATTTATCTACTAAAAATATCATCGTAAGTTAGCTAGGTTCATAAAATGAGAAAAAATTGGTTTCCACCAAGACAAAACCATTTTCCAAGGCACACTAAATGGAGAATTTTCAAATGCAAAAGTAGAATCCTAAACATAAGAATAATTGTGTATGCATTCATTAATTATTATGAATTTAGCCCCATTATAAATAATATACACTATTTCAAAATAATGTTCACTAAACTTTTAAATTAATATTCATTAGACTTGAAAATAGTTATTCTTTTTAAGAGCATCGAATGCTTATAAATTGTTAACTCTTACAATTACAATGTTTTCCCATCTTTCATAAATAATGATATAACAACTAAGCTCTGCATTTTATCAACATGGAAACTCGATTTAGATTGATTATAATCTAAGAATAGCACATGAAATTTGATTTAGTAGTTGTTAAGTAACAAGAATATTACATAGTTGACAATAATACATACCTCACAAAATTTGATTGGCTTCCATGAAATGCTAATAATACATGCAACTTATGGAAATAAATTAAGAAGATGACATTTTTATTTTGAATCATTTGGTATAATGAAATGGATATAAAATTGGATAGATGCATATGTATAGCTTTTGTATCATTTGGCATTATAGGAAAACAACAAAATGTTTGTAATGAAATTTCTTTGTAATGATTTTTTGTCTAAAGATATTTTTTGGAATGATTTTTTTGTGAATATTTGATTATAGCATGGTGATAAATGGTAGAAAGAAAATAAAAACTCTATGTTCTAAATTTTCTAGATCCAAATGTAAACATGAATACAATGCCCCGCCACCAATGAATCAACATTATAAAATATTAAGAGAGATGGGAAACCTTAGAACTTTGAGTGATATTTTTAGGAGTGAAGACACAATTTTGTGCTCTCTTTGTTAGGGACCTAACCTCCCTAACCCCTCACGTAGGTAGAATAATGTATTTTCCATGTAATAAAGGCCGACATTAGTTTATAAGACCTATTTAATAAATGTAAACAAGTCAATGTAAGAATACCTAATAGAAACTTTCGCTTCTAGAAAGATCTTCAGCTAGAAGGTTCTTTAGAAGATAGAATTAGTATAAATAAAAATAGAAGGCATGAGAATTTTTGTCTTGAGAATTATTGTAATAGAGTGTTGTTTTGATAGAGGTTTCCCCCTCAAAGAGGCAAGTAAACAATGTTTCTTATCAATAAAGGTATTATTTTGGTGTTGTGGTTCCATATATTGTGGTGTTCCCTTGTTATTGTCTGTAGTATTTTTGTTTGCTACTATTATAATAGATCTAGTACCTTATAAATTGTATCATATCTCTTCCCTTTGAAGGAATTGTGAGTTAAATTTTTCCAGGGTAGCGACGCATTCTGATGTCTTAAAACTACAAAGATTTGTTGTTTAGTGCATAAATCCACAGTCAGGAAAGCTTACACGAAAGAAATAAAAGAGGAACTTAAGATCACATTGTTGGACACCCTTGTAACCCCTATTGGTACCCATTTAAGTGGAATTGCATCAGAAAACACCTGTATATAGACTGGCCTAGGTATTCTGAACCCTCCATAAATCAATTGATCATTCATTTGACTATTATAGTGCCTTCAAGAACAACACTCGGAAAGATACTCTCTAGTACTTGGGTAATAGAGTAGTATGACTAAGAGTATGGTCTAAAATCCTTAGATGGTGCCCTAAGATATTGGTTTGAGTACTATTGTTCAACCCTGCATGTATATCAGAGAGCTATAACATAGGGAAAACCTTTGTCTATAGAAACAGTAATCACCCTAACCCTTGGGATGGAAACAAAGTAGAAAAGGAATAGATAATATCTATTGTCATGCAACCTTGCCTCTTGCATTTGGGTTGAAAAATTACTACACATTTGTTACTGTTAAGAATTTGGAAATTTTTCCACTATAGTATCATTCAGATCAGAGTATAACTCCCTAGGAGTAAAAAAGAAAAAATATAGTGGTCCTGCCAACACCCTTATTTGGGACCTATCCCATTGGATTCCTCTCCTCTCCTTGGTCGCAGTGGTACCTCTCATTTTTAATCCTTTTTTCAGTGGACCTGGCCCCCTTCTTAGTGCCCTTATTTTCCACTTATCCCATTATATTCCCCTTTTATCCTTGATTTTCATGGTACATATCACTCACAAGTCATTATTTTATGTGGTCCCAACCACCCATTTCCCCTTACAGGAGCCCCACATATCCAAATGGCCAACACTCACAACCAAGACTTGCAAACTGTCATCACTCATAACAAGGAGTCCCTTCAACAATTGACTTCTTATCTTTCTTCCACCAATTCCCACCTTGAAAATTTCTAAGACCAAGTCCAACAGCAATTTGATGCCATGGATGAAAGTCATGGGAGATTTTTTTACCCTCAATTTTGTCGCCGACATGTTGTTGAACGACCCCTAAGGTTCTTCCTCCTGTGAACAACCATCCCCCTTAGATGGTGTTAACTCCTCCCATTATATGAGCTTTCAATCCCACTCCTTTCATCATGACCCAGGTCTTCCCAAAGTTGAGGTCAATAAATGTGATGGCTCCGACCCCATGGGTTGGGTCACTCAAATGGAGCATTATTTCTCTTTGCATAGCATTACCGATGAGTTGGAAAAAATTCATTACGTTGTTCTCTATATGGATATTGAATGTTGGAAATGGTGTAAAAATGAACACCGGGTGTATGTTGCATGGACCTATTTTGTTGCAGAGATCTATGAACACTTTGAAACTGACACCCACTAGTTAGGTCATTTGACCAAGTTGAAATAGTCAAGCACAGTGGAAGACTTTATCACTACCTTTGATCATTTTTAAATATCCCCGATCCCACTGATCGAGATATTTGCTACTGATCTACTATTCTGTCTTGCAAATCTGATACACTGGGGGTTTCTAGATACGTTTCAGTTGTATGTTTGAGATCTTAATGGTTATTGCAGGTGCATGTGGGTTATTACATGTGCATGTTTGTTATTACATGTGCATGTTGCATATTTAAGGTTTAAACAACATATAAAGGATGCATGCAAAAGTAGAGAACATCAACTGCCCAATATCATGTATAATAACAGTTCAATCATGGAAATATAATAGCCTACTGGAAATATAGAATATAAACATCAGTCATATCTCATGGATCAGTACTGGAATACAATCAAATAACATAAAAATACCTGTGATCAAAAGATGATAGCAGATCTGATGCATGCATGGATAGATCAACAAAAATACACGATTCCGAAGAAATACGGTAACTGCTACCAGTTGGAAAACTCATCTGGAAGAATGGACCGTCAGAATGTGCTGGAAATATCTCCAATAGAAGCGCCCTGGCCTCTAGACTGAAATGGATGAGTATCGGATCTCGGATCCGGTCTCTAAGGCACTGAATCTGGATCCCTGGGGGGGTTTGTGAACCTCCTAGAGCACTGGATGCACCCAAAAGGATTCCACCAATGGAATCTATTGCTATATGGCTCAAAATGATCATCTTGCCAAATAAGTAAATGGGTCGGAAGGATCTGTCTAGATCTTCTTTGAAACTCTGCATGCAACATTGAATGTATGTCCGGAAGAGTTGTGCCCTAAATGGATGAATGAGTCGATCTGCAAGATTCCACCATCCGAATATAATGATAGATGGCTCAATATAAGTACTTTGGCTAGATCTCAAATGGGTTGGAAGGAAACTACAATCTGGATATGGGTCTCGTGCAGCTCTCCAAACCCTCAAACTAGCTTTCCCCCTCACTGGCTGAGCTGCGCACTCTGCAATGGATACTCCTGATTAGTACGGTGAAATACCTGGATGGTATCTCTGATGGGATAGGGTGTGTCTCTAAACACTGGAACCGATCAATGGTGGTGGTTTCCTCCAAAAATCCACAAAACAGTAAGGTCGGCTCTCCTCCTCCTCTGGGAACTCTCAACATCAAATCATAACAATGCATAATGAATTAGGTTGCTTTACCCTTCCATTATAGCTTCCTAAAACCCTAATTCATTGTTGACCTTTTCCCGCAAGTGACTTTTACTTTATTTTATTATTCCTTGATTATATCACTTAATTAATTAATTAATTAACCATTTTGCCTCTAAAAAGTGATTTATCCATCTTGATGGCTTCTCCAACCACTGAAAGTCACTTCTCATAATATTATCTTGTAATACTCTTCCTCCCAATTCTGATGAGCTATTACACTAAGAGGTTTCTCCAAGTAATATGCCCATTATGACCTTCTTAGTGAATTTAATTAAGATATGACCCATAATAACTCAAAATTACAGAAATCATCGAAATGCAACAGAACCAAAGACCAGCTATGCGGAATGGATCCTAATGATGAATGATACAAGTCAGGCCCAAATAAACCCCTCAATATATCCTGAACTCTCTGTCACCCCTATCTGGCTACTCGGGTAGGCATAACACTCTGAAATGTTGTAATGTTATAATGTCCCAAAATGGGGACATTACACATTTAGCATTCAAAATGGAGGGCATGATAGATGCCTTATTCTGGGAATTCTTTATCAGTGGCCTAAATGATTAAATATGAGCCCAAGTCCTCATGGCTCACCCTCAAACTTGGTTGGAAGCTACTAAACTTGCCAAAGAAGCACAACAAGTTTTTTTTTCCCAGGACAAAAAACCCTATTTTATTCCTCACCCTTGACCCACCAATCCTAACTCCCCTTTCCACTCCCCTCAAGGTCCAAACATTAACTTGAGAAGAAATGGATGAATGCCAACTCAAGGGTATTTTCTATAATTGTGATGAAAAATATTTTCTTGGGCCAAGTGTAAGGAACAAAATATTTTTATGGTCATTTCAGAGGATATTGGTGAAGAGGAAGTTGTAGTTCCACCTGTTAAAGAGTTACCCCCTCCCAATACTACTACTCATCCTACTAATCCACTAGAAGTTGAACCATTGATTTCATTGCATACCCTCACTAGCTTCTTTGTTCTCCAAACCCTCAAGCTCATTGTCTATATTAAGCATAGGAAATTCATCATCTTTGTTGACAGTGGAAGAACCCATAATTTTATTCACCACCGCATTTCCCATGAAATCAATTGTTGTAATTTTGTCATTAACAATTTTCAAATCATGATAGCCAATGGTAGTTCCATGAAATATGGTGGGCATTGTGAAAATGCATGTCTTCAAATTGAGCAATACCACCTGAAATCTTGTATGTTTTCCATCGACATGGGAGGTTGTGACATTGTGATAGGTGTCTAATGGTTACTCACTCTAGGCCCCATTATCATGGATTTTAAGGCATTAACCATGTCATTCCAATAGGAGGGACAAAAATATCAATTCCAAGGAATCACAGCAGGTTCTCCTGAGATCATCAGTTCCCATCGAATGGAAAAGGTTCTCAAAAAAGGCCATTCAAGTATTATTTCCCAACTCCATTCCATTAAAGAAGTTGAGACACCTTTAGTGCATCCTCACCTCCAATATATCATATCCAAACACCATGTTTTTTTTCCACTCTCCAGGGACTTCCCCTTCCCGTGGTGTTCATGATCATTCTATTCTACTTGTCCCCAATAGTCTTCCTACCAATGTTCTCCCTTATCGTCATCCATTTTCCCAGAAGAATCAAATTGATAAAATCATACAAGTATTGCTTGAAGTAGGTGTTATCCATCCTATTACCAACCCCTATTCTTCTCTCGTGGTAATGGTACTCAAGAAAGAAGGTAGTTGGCACATGTTTCCAGATTTCCATTCCCTCAATAAACTCACCATCAAATACAAGTTTCAAATTCATGTCATTGATGATCTCTTGTATTTATTGAGTGGTGCTCAATACTTTACCAAAATTGATCTTCGTTCTAACTACCACTAGATATGTATAAAAGAAGAAGATATTCCCAAGAATGCTTTTATAACTCATGAGGGTTACTATGAGTTCTTGGTCATGCCATTTGGCCTATGTAATGCCCCCTCCACCTTCCAAAGTCTCATGAATCATGTCTTCCATCCTTTTCTCCATCATTTTGTATTAGATTTATTTGATGATATTTGCATCTATAGTAAAAATTGGACATCCCACATCGCCCATGTGGATTATGTTCTCCATCTACTCTCTCAGCACCAACTTTTCCTCAAACAATCTAAATGTTCCTTTGGAGCCTCATAAGTGTATTACATGGGTCATATTGTTGGAAAGGATGGTGTACGGGTGGATCCTAAGAAAATCGAAGCTATGCAGGATTGGCCTCACCCTAAAACTATTAATATTTTGCATGTATTTCTAGGTTTAATAGTTTATTATCACAAGTTTGTTAAGAATTATGGAAAAATTGCAGTACCTCTCACTGCTCTCCTTAAAAATAATTCCTTCACTTCAACTCCATCAGATGATCAATCCTTCCATGCCCTGAAAGAGGTTATGTGCACGACATTGATCCCAACACTTCCAAACTTCACCAAGATTTTTTTGTTGGAATGTGATGCTTAAGGAAAAGGAATTGGGAAAATCCTCATGCAAGAGGATCGACCTTTGGCCTTCACCAGCAAATAAATTTCAGACATAAATTTGGGCCAATCAATCTATGAAAAGGAAATGTTGGATATTCTGCATGTTGTGGATCTTTGGTGTCCTCATATATTGGGGAAACACTTCCAAATTAAAACTGATCACCATAGCCTCAAGTATTTTCTAGAACAAATAATTTCATCCCTGGAGTAACAAAAATGTGTAACCAAGATATTTGGGTATGATTATGAGATCATTTACAAGAAGGGGAAATAAAATGTGGTTGTTGACACTCTTTCGCTAAAATATGAAGAAGAAGGGTCCCTTTTTTCCCTCTCCTTCATTGTACCTGATTGGATCCAAGTTGCTTTCCAAGAATGGTTTCAAGATCCCAAAATCTCTTTCCTAATCCAACAATTGCAATACAATTCTCTAGCTTCTCCAGGGTACTCTTGGCATAATAATGAGATTCACTAGAACTTATATTTAAGAAAGCAGTCACAACTTAAATATACGATTGTTTTTTAGCTTCATGCTTCACCTACAACTGGGCATTCAGGGTTTACCAAAACCTATGAAAGGATCAAACATTCTTTTTTTGGGAATGGAATGAAATAGGACATCCACACCTTTGTAGTCAAATGTGATGTCTATCAACACAACCCCTTCTAATTCCCCCTTCTATTTGACAGGATATTTATATGGACTTCATTGTGGGCTTACCTAAATACGACAATAAGATAGTCATCATGGTGGTGGTTGATCGTCTTTCCAAATATGCTCATTTATGTGATCTGCAACATCCCTTCACCACATCCATGGTGGCTCAAGTTTTCATGGATAATATCTTCAAACTTCATGGAATCACCAACAATTTTTGGAAATAATTATTCAAGTTGCAGGGCACTGTTGAGCCTCTAAATTGACATCCCCACTACCCTATTATACTCCTCATATATACCTTTTTGTCTTACCTAAGCTTGGGTAAATGACAAAGAACACTACCATTAGCCATTGATAAGGTCATAAGGTAAAGTATAACTAATTCATGCATTTTTGTGGTTTATTGAGCTAGGAGATTAAATGTTTCATGTACTAATGCTTCAATTTGCCATGTATAATCTTTGACCTCTAGATAAGTCTATCCTTCCTGTACCAGCTCAGTTATCCAGTACTTGTGCACTAGATTGCCACTGTCAGTATCCGGTACCAAGCACACCTTTTATTCAGATCTGGTACTGAATCTCACCTGTCGCGATCTGGTACCAACGACCATAGACTATCATGATCTGATACCAACCATTTGTGCACTGTTCGAATCCAGTACCATCTACCTGTCACGATCCAGTACCAATACAGGAAGCCAAATGTACCAAGTTTAGCTCCAGATCGTGCCCAAGACAATTGTTGGATGTTTATTGAATCATAATTTTTTTAGAAAGGCTATGTTAGGATATTTTTTTGTTTCTTTATCCTCATGCACTTCATGTCATGAGGATGAAGCTTAAAATATGTAACTGAATAATGAAATTTAACAATTGACTGATTAGCAAACGATTTCACCTCCTTGTGTTTCACGACTACGATTGTTTAAATAGTCATGGCAAGGATGGTGGAGGTAGTAGAGAGTTAGCATAATACAACATGTGAAGCAGCATTACATATTGCAGAACATATTCTGGGTGAATATTAATAGAAGGATTTCATTTATCTCCATGTCTTGATCGTTTATGATTGAATGTGAGTTGAGTTTTTAGCATAGTTTTATTATATGTTTTGAAGTTTGAGTAAGAGTAATGTGTGGGTTGAAAGCAAGCTTATTGTAGACTCCATTCACTGACCTGTTGAAGCGACAAGGGCCCACCACCCAAAAAATATCATCATCTTTATAGATTAGTATTAGCATTTGATTTCAATAGTGTAAATGTTAGATTAGTTGAATCTTTAATTCTTTCAGATGATAGCAGTACAGTTTAGACTAGGATTTCAATTATATGATTGCTTAGAGATCTTTACTCACTCTGTTTTGCATATGCTCTGTTTTTATGAATTTGATTTTGTTTCATAGACATGAATGTTAGCAGCAGTAGTCAGACATATTTGAAGGAGAACTAGTGAAGTTCACAACAACACATTGTGAACTACAACATACTTAGTATATTGACTGTTGAACTACCCATGCTATGTCTTTATGATTGATGTGTGATTTCCCTTTTATAAGTGTGGTTGCATAGTTAGTTCTCTATGTCAGATAGAAAAGTGGATCTGTCAAAATAACTCCATCTCATACTTGCATGTGCCATAATGGAGTAGATATCCTCTCTATGAAAGACAACCAAAGTGTATTTCGGTTTGCTAGTTTGTTTTGTTTCCAGCATACATAATCTAGAATAGTTCTATACTCATGATATTAGAATTACCTTTCTTACTAGTGTCTTTTAACTTTGTTGATTACGAATCCCAAATTTATAATTAATGAGTGCATTATACTAAACATATAAGCAACACAACATTTTGGTGCCATTGTCGAGGAGTCGCAAACAATAGGAAGTGATTTTTAGCTTAGATTGTTTGCATAAATTTTGAATTCTTTTAAAGGATGCTTTAGGGAGGAGGATAAAATGTTTAATATGTGAGTGAAGAGCCACGCGGCCACTAGAGTGGGGTTCTCCGAAGCTAGGTTGCCTTCTTACCTTCTAGATAGAATTAGGATTTCAATTCAGTTAAGAATCAAATTTCCATTTTATGCATAGATATAG
>ML776704.1:1669241-1695868 GCA_009831015.1 Picea engelmannii
CCCCCCCCCCCCCCCCCCCCCCCCCCACTAATCCAACTGACACTGGTGCAGGAAAAATTCCACTGGGATAAAATTCAAGGGGAGCCAGCGAGGCTCCAGAAGGAGAACCTAAAATGGAAGAATCAACATTGGGGGTGGGCAAAACATGAATCTGCTGAACATTTAGGAGACACAGAAAATCTAGTTTTTGAACCATCTATCAGTGGAATGGCCGAAGAAGAAGGAAATGCAGCCACAGAGACTGAGACTTTTGGGTTTCCAATCTTGGATATTTCCAGAAACATCAACATGAAAAATATCCCAGTATCATTGTTACCCACTTTCAGAGGTATGTCAACTGAAGATCCAGACTTATTTTTATTCAAGTTTGACATATTATGTAGAAGATATAACTACTCAGACAATTCCCAAAAACTTAAGCTCTTTCCTGCTACAATGAAAGATTCAACCTTAAGATGGTTCATGATCTTAGGAGAAAATACAATCCTCTCTTGGGATCAAATGAAAGACACATTTTTATGGAAATGCCAAGACTATTGTAAGGATAATGCTAAAAATGACATTTTTAAAATGCAGCAAATATAAGATGAAATCCCTGAAGACTACTTAGAAAGGTTCTTATACAACTATCAAAAATCAAAACTATTCACCACAGACCCAGCTGTAGTAAGCACTGTATTCTTGAAAGGTCATAGAGATGACTGCATAGAAGTTTTAAACTTGTTGATTTTAGGAGATGTACACCAAAATCCTTTTGCAGAGATTGCAGATTATTGTAGAAGATGCTCAAGAGGACAAGCTAAAATAGGCAAAGGACCAAGAGATCCTTTTAGCAGAAATACAAAACAAAGCTCAGGGACTGTCACCAGAACTGAGTTAGGAAACTTATTGGATAACTTTAAAATAGACATCTTGAGAACAATCAGTAACCAGTTAGATACTCTAAAACTGGGAAAAAAAAAACAAGAAGAAGAGGTTGCTTTAGAAATATTTTGTCATGGATGTTGAAAGAAGCACAGTGAGAAAGAATGCCCATTAAATATCATAGAAATCTATGGCTTGTGTACACTAGAACACCCCACATCCAAGTGTCCAACTTTTCTTGAGCTACAAGCCATGTATAGGGGAGGAGGAGTCTCACAAGAACAACCATACCCTTCCAGAAGACCTTGGAGAGCCCAAAAACCCAATACATTTTATGACCCTAATGCACAATATCAACAACAACAATGGGGTCCTTCCCCAATGACCTATCCACAATGGACACCTCAGCAAGCTCAAACTCAACCTTGGTAACAAGGTTGGAGGGGACCTGTGTATGGAAATCCCTCTTACCCTACATATCCACAGTACCCTACAAGCATTTCCTAATTACTACCTAGATTCAACCCACCACAGATGTAAGATTTACTCCCACCTCCTATACAATAGCAATTTACAACCCCCTTGAACCCTAACCAACAACAACAATCACCTATAAATGCCAATCAACAGCAAAACCAAGCTGCCCACACCCCTCTGAAACCAACAATAATCCCTGCCCAGCCAATCCCTAACCCCAATAATCGAACCACCCACCCGGTGAAAAATACAGAAGTTCAAACTTTTCCCACCTATGAAATTCAACTACGATCGGGGAAAGTTGTAAACCAATCAAACCCTGTAGTAATAATTCAGGAAGAAAATGATAATAATTATGAGGAAGAAAACACTCAAACCACCCCTACAGAAGAAGATACCTCCCCTCCTATTCCAATCACTTCTTAGTCTATACGAGTACCCCAACAAGTTAATCTCCCACCCTACCCGGAAAGACTATTAGTGAAGAAACCTGACCCACCCTTGCACAAAGATATAGAGGATGAATTACGAAATGTATGTATAAAAATACTTCTACTGCAAGCCATTAAGTATATCCCCATATATGCCAAAATCATAAGGGATATTTGCATTAAGAAACCAGGAAGGAAGAAGAAGGAACCTCCCCTTGTTCAAGTGGTGGGACAATTATCTGAATTTATTTCTGAAATTCCATACAAATATAATGACCCTGGAAACCCAGTAGTCACTGTTGAAATTAATGGCATTTCTCTACCAAACACACTCATTGATTTAGGTGCAGCAATTAATGTAATTCCTTTTGACACTATGCAAAATCTCCAAATCAACTAGTTAAGACCAACCCAAACCATGATAGAAGTTGGCAGATAAGTCAATCATTAGCCATGCAGGAAGTCTAGATGATGTCACAGTCACTCTAGCTTCTTGGGATTATCCAGTAGACTTTTTAGTCATCTATTCTAAATCATCCTCAAAACTAGGACACCCTGTGGTTCTTGGCCGCCCTTGGCTGGCCACAGCAGATGCCTTTTTCAGTTGTCGATCTAGTGAGATGACTATATCTAATGGCACACATAGCCAAAAACTTGTTCTCTTCCCTCCTGCCCAACCGACACAGGAAATACCTGTTTGGTTAGAAAACCCTTATGGAGAGGAAGATTGCATCTGACCCCTGTTAACACTTGAACAAGTAAGAGGAATGCAAGAACAACCGGATGAACAAGTCTTAATTTTATTTTTGGCTGACACAAATTGCATTGAATACCCGAGGTCTTTTGCAAAATTGTCACATATTTTCATTCCGAATTTCAAAAAACTTGGCACCCTGATATCACTCAATTATATACTTTATCACCAACTTCCTCAGAGAAGGAAGAAACTACTAAACTTATTGAGATTAGCCTAGGAAAACCTTTGCATATAAACTCTAGTTTGGAACCAGAACAAAAGATGCAAGTAATTGAAATGCTCCAAAGACAATTTGATGCCTTTGCATGGGATTATGCAAACATGAAAGGCATTCACCTTGACACATGCACACATCATATCTACACTAATGACCAAATCAGGCTAGTTAGACAGCCTCAATGAAGGATGAATCCAACCATTAAAGATATTGTAAAAGAGGAATTGAAAAAACTCCTTCAAGCCAATCTCATATACCCCATTTCAGATAGTCAATGGGTATCTCCACTTGTCATAGTTCCCAAGAAAAATGGTAAGTGGAGAATATGTGTAGAATTCTTGGAGTTGAACAAAGCCACCCATAGGGATTTTTTTCCCTTACCATTTATTGATCAGGTGTTGGATACCTTGTCTGGAAAGAAGTATTTTTCATTCTTGGATGGGTTTAGTGGTTATAACCAAATACAAATAGCACCTAAAGACCAGGAGAAGACCACTTTCACCTACCCATGGGGTATCTATGCTTATAGGGTGCTCCCTTTTGGACTTTGCAATTCCCCAGCCACTTTTCAAAGGGTTGTCCTGGCCATTTTCTCTGACTTGACCAATGATTGCGTGGAAGTCTGCATGGATGAATTTACCGTCCATGGACAAGACTTCTAGGAAGCTTTGACCAATCTAGAAAAAGTCTTGATTAGGTGTAAGGAAACTAATCTTTCCTTAAGTAATAAAAAGTAAAAAATGATTCTCACTGAAGGTATTGTTTTGGGACATAACATTTTTGGTTCTGTAATGAGAATTGATCCAGCAAATATTTATATTATCACACAAATCAGAATACCTTCCTCACAAAAGGAAGTTCACAAATTTTTAGGGCATGTTGGCTACTATAGAATATTCATTCTGAATTTTACAAGCCTAGCTACCCCTTTATTCAAGTTATTATCTAAAGAAGTTGAATTTAAGTGGGATGATGAATGCCAAATATCTTTTGAAATTATAAAATAGAAATTGTCAACTACCCCTGTATTAAGAGGACCAAATTGGTCCCTTCTTTTTCATATCTGTACCGATGCCTCAGACACATCCTTGGGGCAGTTCTTGGACAAAGAGAAAATCAAATTCCCTATGCTATTTACTTTGTCAATAAAAATCTGTCTCCAGTTGAAGTTAATTATACGGTCACAGAAAAAGAATTGCTAGTTGTAGTCCATGCTATCAATAAATTTAGACACTATATTACAGGATATCAAGCTTTTGTACACACTGATCATTCAACCATCAAATTATTAATGAACAAGCCTGTAACAAATCCTAGAGTTACAAGATGGATCTTATTATTACAAGAGTTTAATATCAACATTATTGATAGACCTGGTAAGGATAATCTTGTGGCTGGTTTATTATCTAGAATGATTCATCTGGGAGATAACGCACCAGTAGAAGATAACTTTTCTGATGAAAATTTGTTTTCTATTTCTACATTCACTCCTCGATATGCAGATGTAGCTAACTATCTTATGATAGGGAAGATGCCTCATAAATTGTCTCCTAGAGAAAAACATAAAGTAATTCAACTAAGTGCAAACTACATGTGGCACGATGATTGCCTCCACAAAACAGGACCAGATTTGGTAATCAGGAGATGTGTAAGGGAAGATGAAATTCATGATATTCTGCAAGCCTGCCATGATGGTGCTTGTGGAGGACACTTCGCAAACAAGAGGACCGCTTACAAAGTTCTGCAATCTAGTTACTACTAGCCTCATATTTTCAAAGATGCTAAAACCTATGTACCCAATTGTGATGAATGCCAACGAATGGGTAAGTCTACTGCATGAGACCAAATTCCACTTCAAGCCCAAGTAGTTATTAATCCTTTCAAGAAATGGGCATTAGATTTTGTAGGGCCCATTGACCCTGCATCTAAAAAGAAAAAGTATATACTTGTATGCACTGACTATGTGACTAAGTGAGTTGAACAAAAATATTTACCAGCTGCAAGTGAAAAATCAGTGGTATATTTCCTTTTTAATGACATCTTTACTAGATTTGGTGTACCTAGAGAAATTGTGACTAATCAGGGAACTCATTTTACCTCTCATCTAGTCAAAGATGTTATAGAATAGTACCAAATCAAACACAAGAAATCTACACCCTACCATCCACAGGAAAATGGACAAGTAGAATCTACCAACAAATTTATTGAGTCCATTCTTACCAAAACAGTATAGCTACACCATAAGGATTGGGATGACAGATTATTAGAAGCCTTATGGGCTTATAGAATCACCTGGAGGAATACAATAGAACATACACCCTACGAGTTTGTGTATGGGAAGCATGTGCTTCTTCCCATAGAATTCCAGATCAAAACCTTCAGGACTACAGTACAAGTTGGCATGAACTTGGATGAATCCTAGCAACAAAGAATTTTGCATCTTAATGAGTTGGACGAAATCAGGCAAGAAGCACTTCAAAGAACCACCCTCATCCAAGAGCAGAGAACAAAATGGCATGAAAAGTATCTCAAAAAGAAAAAATTTCAACAAGGAGATTGGGCCCTGTTGTATGACAGCAGATTCAAGAACTTCAAAGGTAAGTTAACTACTCGTTGGATGGGACCTTACAAAATTGACACTATCTATGACAATGGTTCAATCAAGATAAAGACAATTGACGAACAACAAACATCACTACTTGTGAATGGTCACCGATTGAGACTTTATAACAAACCCCTGTCAAAAGAGAAATTTCTGACTCATATACTACAGAATTCAGATATGCAGGTGATCAGTAAGGAACGAGACCCACCTACTGATCCACATTAATTGATTGGTTTATTAGAAACTTTTGTACATAGGTGTGGATCAAGTTTTGTTAATAAGATGAAGGTAACAAGAGATTCTTACCTTCTTTTGTTTTACTTTCGCAATTTTTTGTAAGTAAATTTCTATAATCCTTCACGAACTTGCTAAACATCAGTTTGTAGGCATCAACAATATTTTGTTCTAATCCAGTACCAACAATACTGCTTCAGTACTAGAAATCTTTCTCTGGTCTGGTACCAGCAGTCCTGTGCTGGTCTGGTACCAGGAGTGTGTCCTTATATGGTACTATCAGGACACATTACCTAATTGACAAGGCATGCTACGCATATTTCAAAATCTTATGTCAATTAATCTGAAGTATGAAGCCATGCAACAACCACTTAAGATGGAACCAAGAATCCGAATGAAGCATCAAATGGAAGCCCTTGTGAAGCAATAACTTCTTTTGGTTTTGTTGAAAACTAAAGGGAAGTATCTTTAATTTCTTTTGGTTCTGTTGCTAGCTAAAAGGAAGTATTTTAATTTCTTTTGGTTCCGTTGCTTGAAAAAAAAAAAGGACACAATCTTTACCTATGATTTTTCAAAGAACCATAATCTGTTTCAAAGACTAGAAGTTGCCTTTATCCAGTATTTCATCATGATTAAAGGGACAAAATTATATTAGCCTACAAGTAACTATCTCACCCTAACTAGAATTCAATAGTATTCATTGGATTATCTTACTAAAAAGTAACATATGAGTATATGAACACTCTCTATCATGGGCACACTAGGAAAAGTTTTATGGAAGAGGATGTATCAGTACCCTAAGGAAAATTTAGGTCATTATTTTATGGACAAACTCAAACAAAATTATACATCTAGATCACTCTAAAGAAATAATGTGCATAAAAAGTTTATTTTTCCTTCAAACAAATCTTTAAAAGACATTCAAAGAAGAGTATATACCTTCCAACCCAATACCATCCTAGCCTGTAAAAAGGTTTTCAAACGAGCCTCCCTTGTCACCGTGCAAAGCACTCTTTAATAAAAACCAAAATAGGTGACTATGGACAAGAAGCCTCTGATGGAAAAAGGGTTTAAGAGACTACCCTGTCGGGATACTGAATAAGTCTACTGGCAGCGAGTACTGGTTTGTGGTATGACTAGGCAAACCCATCAGGGTACTAAACAGGCATGTTGGCAATGGGGCATTCTACTTGAGGAAGGGATTGCTCACTAATTATCAAAACTACCCCACTGGAGTACTGAACAGGCTTGCTGGCAGTGGGTTCTGGTTGAGAAATGTCTCATCTATACTTGTCTAATTGAAAAATTCACTTTTGTCATCTAAAAAAAGCAAAGGTCACTATTGGCATTTATGATATACAAACTCCAAATTAACATGCAACATAATTACTACAAGAAAATGTCCATTTGAGAATTACCCTAAGTCAACTTACCGGTCTGGCATCTAAAGCCTACATTACCTAAGAAGGAAACTTCTAAAGAGTGGATCCCTAACTAGGGAGTCTAATCTACTTATACTGTGAAATTTATCTATAACATCTAATCATAGTAAATATCTGAAGCGAGTTAGATTAGATCTGTTCTTTTGGAAAACATATAAAAACTTCCTTGTTTTCACTACTGAATGCTACCTTTGTCAATAAGTCATCAAAAGAAAGGCAATTTCAATTTTTAAGCATGTGATCATATGCTAGGTGATAAATGTACTTCTGGAATTTGATTTGGTTTCTTTTCTCTTATCATCTTTTCTCCATTATGATACAGAATGTTGAATCTTCTTGCATAAAGATATGCAACATCCTTGGCATGGGGGAAGGTCAAAGAGCTCCTTCAGAACTCTTTTTTCATACTCACATCTCACCTTCARAAACCGACATGATCACCCTACAACCTTGCAGAACCAAATACAAAAGAAGATAAGCATAGAATAAATAAGTACAGGAAATTCCAGTACCAAGTTTTCAGAAAAATCCAGCCTAAAAAGATGAGTTCTGACAATCTACAAGTAGTCGCATATGTTATGGGTATTGATCATACAAAGGTAAAAGCAAAGGTAACATGGTATTTATTTTCCTCTCTTCATAAAACTACAATACGTATGAAAACATATACTAGATCTTATGACCTTAGTATTAAAACCATGCACCTATCCCTCATACCCATATGCCTAAACTTAATCAATGCTCTCATAAGTGCTCGAAAATGGTTGAGGGAAAAATCACATCAAAGCATGAATATGAAGCATGTCTAGTAATGATAGGCCACGAATGCACTTCGTCCTTAAGTAAAACACGAACTTATCTTGTGTCATGAACCATGATCCAACATCAAATTCACCACTCGAAAGTCCAATCACCTATCCCAAAATGATGCTTTGACACCCAACGTCTTGTCCTCATCATTACATTAACGGGTAGAAATGAAATGGCTTATCTGGGTGGCAAAGCTATCCAGATAAGCCTCATCTGGTCTTAAATTTTCCTTCCAACATCCTTACTTAAACTTACCATTCACATTATTGACCCCATCACCATATTTCCCTTGTTGTTACCATTCTCCAGTTCTGAGCCTACTCCTCTCTATGATCTCCGGTTCCAAACCATTACCTTCATCAATTGACTAAATCCTTGCGCTACAACCTGATTATTTTCTCACAATTTATAATGATGGTCGTAAGTAGACATGAACCGGTCTTCCAAATTTATAGAGAGACCGAGGAGTTGCAACTATGTTGAGAGAAGTATGCTAGATCGAGATGGATGCCATTTTTGGAGAAATTCATAGGCTGGCATGAGAAGATATCTCATGAATTTATTCAGGGTTATGATGGAGAGATTGAGCATATAGGCAATTTGGAGCTAATAATCAATGAAGCAACCTTAAGGGAGGTCACAGGATTACCTAATAGAGGAGCCAAATACTTCAAAGGTGTAGGAATCAACAAGGAACTAATACTTAAAGAAGACCATCAACACCCTAATTGGAAAAAGGGGATCCCTAGGAACTATATCAAGGAAGAGTATCCTCCAATGATTGCTAGTCTTCAACGATTCCTCACTTGTGAGGGCAGGTATGCTGTGACCTTCATATATCATCTTAGGTTTCTATTACACTTTGAAGGAGGCTGTGAAATTGATTTCTCATATTTTCTATGGATGAGTTTGAACAAAATGGTAAGAGGTGTCAAATCCCTATCCAAAACTGAGAAGACTAGCATTTACCGTCAAGGTCTTATCAAGATGTTAGTTTTACATGAAATTAGGAAGCAAAGGATTAGTTGGAAAATCCTTATCACTCAACACCTTCCCATAGAAAATAAACATGTGGAGGAATCCAAGCGTTCTCCAAAGAAAAAATAAGGAACCTCAAAAAAAAAAGGGCAAGAAGGATAAGGCAACTCCATCATCATCCAGGATAGGTAGCCAACACGAAAAAGCTAGTAATCAAGCAGGGCCCTCTTCCATAGTCAATAAGACTTTTAAAAGTCAAGAATCAAAAGGTAAAACCAAATTAGTAGAGGAGACTTCAATAGTAGCACTTGAGGAGAAGGGCCATAAGACAAAAACTATAAGGAAAGGGAAGAATATCTCAAAAAATAAAAGTGAATAGCCTATAGAACAATCCCTTGTAACCATTCCACAAATAGAAAAGAAGAAAAGGAAGCTTGTGAGCACCCTTGATCCAGTACCTTCTTGTAAAAGAACCACAAGGAGCATGGCAAAGAGAGAAAAATAAGTTATCAGTCCTCATACACAGGAAGATCCAATCAATCTTACCTCCCATTCTAAAGACTTATCAGTCCAGGATGACATCCCTAGTTTGATCGAGGAACAAGCCATTATTAATTTATGTGGAATGAGGGAGGAATTAGAGGAAAGAAAATGCATCCAGCCAGTAATAATGGAGTCAACAAGGACCTTAAAAAAATAACAGATGAAGAAGAATATTGGGGAACTGCAAAAAAAAAAATTAGGAACTCAAACAAGAAGTGAAGGAATACCAACTATTGGACAGGTATATCAAAAAGGAGAATGAGCAATTGAAAGCAACCAGCCAACAACTTCAAGATGACCATGAAGAGACTTCTAATAAGATCAATAAGGTACTACAACTCCTACAATACATTAGGGTCATAAAAAGGGAGCTGAAAGAAGAGGCCTCAGCCATCAACATCATTGATCCATAGAAGTAAAGAATGAAGTCTCAAGTTTTGAAAAACTGTGGGTTTGTTTTTAGTTGCATGAGGACATGCAATGGTTTTGGCATGGGGGAATGTTGAGCCTATAAATTTACATCCCCACTACCCTATTATACTCTTCATCTATACCTTTTTGGCTTACCTAATCTTGGGTAAATGAAAAAGAACAATACCATTAGCCATTGATAAGGTCAAAAAGGTAAAGTATTATTAATTCATGCATTTTTGTGGTTTATTGAGCTAGGAGATTAAATGTTTCATGTACTAATGCTTAAATTTTCCATGGATAATATTTGACCTCTAGATAAGTCCAGCCTTCCTATACCAACTTAGTTATATGGTACTTGTGCAATAGATTGCCATTGTCTGAATCCGGTACCAAGCGCACCTTCTATTCAGATCCAGTACTGAATCTCACCTGTTGCGATCTGGTACCAACAGTCGTAGACTGTTGTGATCCGGTACCAACAGCTGTAGACTATCGTGATCCGGAACCAACCATTTGTGCACTATTCAGATTCGGTACCATCTTCCTGTCACGATCCAATACCAATACAGGAAGTTGAATGTACCAAGTTTAGCTCCAGATCGTGCCCAAGACAATTGTTGGATGTTTATTGAATCATAAATGTTTTATCAAGGCTATGTTAGGATAGTTTGTTGTTGCTTCATCCTCATGCACTTCGTTTCATGAGGATGAAGCTTAAAATATGTAACCGAATAATTAAATTTAACAATTGATTGATTTGCAAATGATTTCACCTCCTTGTGTTTCATGACTAAGACTGTTTAAATAGTCATGGCAAGGATGGTGGAGGTAGTAGAGAGTTAACATAATACATCATGTGAAGTAGCGTTACATATTGCATAACATATTCTGGGTGAAGATTAATAGAAGGACATCATTTATCTCCATGTCTTGATCATCTATGATTGAATGTGAGTTGAGTTGTTAGCATAGTCTGATTCTATGTTTTGAAGTTTGAGTAAGAGTAATGTGTGGGTTGAAAGCAAGCTTACTGTAGACTCCAGTCGCTGACCTGTTGAAGAAGCAAGGGCCCACTGCCCAACAAAGGTCAACATCTTCGTAGATTAGTATTAGCATTTGATTTCAATAGTGTAAATGTTAGATTAGCTGAAGGTTTAATTCTTTCAGATGATAGCAGTACAATTTAGACTAGGATTTCAATTATATGATTGCTTAGAGATCTTTACTCACTATGTTTTGCATATGCTCTATTTTTATGAATTTGATTTTGTTTCACAGACATGAATGTTGGCATCAGTAGTCAGACATATTTGAAGGAGAACTAGTGAAGTTCACAACAACACATTGTGAACCACAACATACTCAGTATATTGACTGTTGAAATACCCATGCTATGTCTTTATGATTGATGTGTGATTTCCCTTTTAGAAGTGTGGTTACATAGTTAGTTCTCTGGGTCATATAGCAGAGTTGATATGTCAAAACAAATCCATCTCATACGTGCATGTGCCATAATGGAGTAGATAGCCTCTCTGTGAAAGACAACCAAAGTGTATTTCAGTTTGCTAGTTTGTTTTGTTTCCAGCATACATAATCTATAATAGTTCTATACTCATTACATTAGAATTACCTTTCTTACTGGTATCTTGTAACTCTTTTGATTACGAATCCCGGATTGATAATTAATGAGTGCATTATACTAAACATATAAGCAGCATAATAGGCACCCAATTACATCTCAACACCACCTATCATCCCCAGATTGATGGCCAAACTAAAATTATCAACAAATGTTTGGAAAAATATTTAAGATGTTTTTCATCTTACTGATAGCATCAGTGGGCTCAGTGGTTACCACTAGTTGAACGGTGGTCCAACACATCTTACCATACAACTACTCGCATGACTCCTTTTGAAGTAGTATATGGATAAAAGCCATCGTTAGTTCTCTCATACATGTTAGTTGTCTCGAAGGTTCAAGAGGTTGAAAAACATCTCACAGTACAGGAGGCCATTCTCTGTACCCTTAAAGAAAATCTAGTGATGGTTTAAAATCTCATGAATCAACAATCTGATCAAGGTCATTTTGAACATTAATTTTCTGAAGGGGACCATGTGTTTCTTCTTCTACAACCTTATAAGAAGACTTCACTCAAAGTTGGACATTATCATAAGATTTCTCCCAAATTTTATGGTCCCTATGCCATTCTCAAGCATGTGGGGCTAGTCGCCTACCAATTAGCTTTTCCTAGTGATTCTAAGCTCCACCCTATTTTTCATGTCTCATTCTTAAAGAAGGTGATTGGAACTAAGTGCCAAAATCAAACCCGTCTCCCTGAGTTGGATGAAGAAGGTTCCATTTGGTTACATCCCCAGGAAGCCTTGGACCAGCGTGAGCGTCGACTCCATCAGTGCACCATCCAGGAAGTGTTAGTGCAGTGGAAATATACAACTCCATAAGATTCCACCTGGGATCTCGCTAGCATTCTGCAACAATTTCCCCATCTCAATCCTTGAAGACAAGGTTGTTTTTCAAGGGGGAGGGAATGTTACAGACCTAACCTCCTTAACACTTCATGTAGGTAGAATAATGTGTTTTCCATGTAATAAAGGTCGACATTAGTTTATAAGGATTATTTAATAAATTTGAATAAGTCAATGTAAGAAGATCTAATACAATCTTCTACTTCTAGAAAGATATTTTGCTAGAAGGTTCTTTAGAAGATGGAATTAGTATAAATAAGAGTAGGAGGAATGAGAAGTTTTATCTTGAGAATTATTGTAATAGAGTGTTGCTTTGTTGGAGGTTTCCCCCTCAAAGAGGCAATTGAACATTGTTTCCTATCAATAAAGGTATTTTTTGGTGTTGTGGTTTCATATATTGTGTTGTTCTGATGTTATTCTCTGTAGTATTTATGTTTTATACTATTATAATGGATATGTCACCTTACACTCTTGCCCAAATTATAGATACCATTATTCAAATAATTATCCAATCCAATTGGGCATTATACAATATTACTCTTAGTGAGAGAAAAAATGTTGTCTTAATTTTTTTAAAAGAAAAATTATATCAGATTCATTTTAATTTTGCATCTATTAAATGATGAGAGAGAGGAAACTTGTCAAGATGCAAATTTCTTTGAATATGTAAAAATATGATATTAGTATCTAGAGCAATTTGATCCTTTTGAATTCTAGGTACAATTAAAGTTAAGATAGATTTATACTAGTTAAGTTGTGAAGTTAATGTGTTATGATGATTTTACAAAATTTTAAATTGCAGACATTTCTTAACAAATTTTCATATTGGATAATTATTCTCAAGGAAATTAATAGTGATCTAATCATGTAGCAACCTTGTTTTCAAAGTTGGATAAAAACTCTTAATGTCATCATTCCACCATATACAGAACTTGGATTACGGTGAAACTTTAAACTTTAATCATATTACTAGAAACAAGATCCTTTTGTTACAAAATTAATTTACTCCAAAATAATGCATTACAATAAATTTTCATATTAAAAATAATACTCAAGTGTTGTTTCTATTTTTGTGTTTATTTCAAATGTGTCCATTAGTTATTAAAAACTTGTTTTTCCTAAGTAGATACAAATGAAAAATGTAGTCATCTATATTAAATCTAGCACCAAAATCACCATATTAAAATTTTGAACATGAATAGTTGGTTTCTTTTCCACACTCAATAAGATACAACTTTTCCCCAAAACTTAATCAATGCCCAATAACAATGTTTTGCTTCATTGATATATTCCATAGAAACTTGTAAGATAGTTTTTATTTAAAAAACAAATTTTCATACTTAGAAAATGTGGTTGCTTGCACTACTAAATTGTTGAATTCATTATCTTCCAAATGGAGTATGCACCCATTTAAAAGTTGTTGAGGTTGTGACATGACATAGACTACACAGCCTCAAGCATGGGATGGGTACAAAATCCATGTGTCAAATTATATATTTGCATACTTCCTAATGTTTATTTGATAGTTGGAAAAAGTGTTGTTTGTTGGTGTTGAACTTGTTATCTTAATTGTTTATATTTATTCTTTGACCATAGTAGTGGCCATGGAATATTTTGTTGTCCTCCTTGCAATGTTATAAATATTGGCATAAGATGGGTTTAGATATGGACAAATATGCATGGGGAGAAATCTAAATAGTGCCTAAATTATATCGAGGCATATATTCTTAACTCAATGGCATATGCATATTTTTGGTAATTTAGAATAGGAAATTTAGAGGGCTCTCACTGGAAATCATAGTAAACACAAATCACTGTAAGCACTTTAGTGCAAATATAGAATTCCACCACCTAGAACAAAAACTTGGTGATTCACTATCATTTTTCTTCCACTCTTTCCACAAGCATCACTTAGAGATCACAAGGAGAAACCTAAAAAGTGATGGGTATACTCAAAAACATAAAATTTTCTCTGGTTGTATCCAATATCAACATTGAGAGGCCAACCAACCATGTATAGGTTGTTATTTTTTTTATAACACCATGTATTAGCCCACTAGGTGTTGGAGTTAGAAGCCACACAAAAAGTATCTAAATAATCCACGGCGTGTTTCCACATGAGCACCATTCCTATATTATCATAAGGAGTCATACACAATTTTAGGTTGTTAAAATGATGGGGGATTCCTTAAATTAGGCCCATATTAAATTTAGAACCATTCATGTACCTAAGGGCCTCAACAACCAAAACACAGAAAGAGATAGCCAAAGACATTGTTGATAGATTAAATGAAAGATCCCCACCCACTCATATTTACTTTTAATAAAAAAAAATGATTGAGGTATGTGTACAAAGGGTTTTAATGGTGTATAAACCTAGGCTCAAACCTTAAGGCTTGGAGAATAGGCTAGATAAAATTCTGTTCCATGTGGTCGTAGGCTTTCTCATAGTTAATATTGATTAAGAGAGAGTCAATGGTAGAACTTTGGGCCCATCCCATGTCCTCCCATATTGCTATTATATTGTCCAAAGTGAAACATTCATAGATAAATCCAATATATTTCACAATCATGATATTCAAAAGAATATGCAAAGTAATGGATATTGAACTCTGTAAATGTGTTGAACCTGCACATAATAGATCTAGCTAAACAATAATACACACATTTGCAGACAGAATTGGAGAAAGAAGAAGAAGGAGAGAAAGAATAAAATAATTATTGATTAAGGTTGGTTGTCATTGATGTCAATCCTTGAAGAAAGTCTGTTAGCGAATTTCGGTAGCACAAAGGTTTGGGTAATGGACCCAAGGTTGTTTCATGTATAATGGTATGATTTTTAATATATTTTAAGGTAATACTATTCTATATGGATAGTACATGTCATGTTATTTCTGGTGGTATGTGAAACGTCACATAACTCCTCACGGTTTGAGAGTTATGGCCTTACGAAGTTGGAGGACCCTCATATGTTGGCTTGAAGCCCCGAAGGTCAAAGAAGTCAAAGAGCTTGCAAAGAAGAAATTATTATTTAAATGGTAAATTAAAGTGACAAAGTCAAGAAGAATTATTTAAATAATAAAGTGAAGTGACAAAATCAAAGAAGATTATTTAAATGATAAAGTGAGGTGACAAAGTCAAGGAGGAATATTTAAATGATAAAGTAATGGAGAACTTTCTAATTATGGAAAGTGGTTAACCCTAAAAATGACGAAAATAGTTTAAGTGGCATATAAATGGGTTAAGTGACCTAGAAATAGGTTAAGTGACCTAGAAATGGGTTAAGTGACCTAGAAATATGTTAAGTGACATAGAAATGGGTTAAGTGACCTAGAAGATGGAGAGTATAAATAAGAGGCAAGGCTCTCTAATTTTACATCACACTTGAGCATATTGAATATCTATAGGTGACTGAGGTAACCAAAGGATATCTAAGCCGAATTTCAGAGGGAATGTGAAGAAAAGAAGGTCGCAATTCAAGGGGGGATAAATTATTTTGATGATGCTTTCTAAGATCCATTCAACAAATATTTTGTGTGGGGCATGCTCTACAAGGTCTCTCTCTATAATAAGCTAGAATTTAGAAAGGTATGCCATTTTTTCTATAACTCCTTATCTTAGAGGTTCCAAGTAGTGAAACCTGGAGGAATTGCATAAAGCAGACTGAAGAACATTGTGTATAATTTTCGTATCTTTATTCATTACAGGTACATAGTTATGATTATTTCAAGTTAGGGTTGTTGACTAATCCAAAACTAGTCATGTGAGACTAAAGAAAAGTTTGATGAAAATGCTAGTCTCTTGTTGTTAAAGTTAAGGAAGGTTTGAAGGTATGTGATCATATACACTAGGTCTATTATAGAGTTACAAATCATATTTGTATGATGATGTTGATGAGGTATTTTGGTTGAGGTACATGTTGGGTACATGGTTGAGACAAGTAATTGATGATTTGGCACATACATGAGGTGTATAGTGGATGATGTTGGTACATATTGATGAGTCATAGTTGATAAGTAGTTGACACATGATTGGTACATACTTGGTACATGGTTGGATGCACTTGTTTATGGTACTGGTTGATTACAGGTTGTTTGGTATAGGTTGGTGCATGGTTGATGCACCTTTTTATGGTACATGTTGATTACAGGTTGAGGTACAGGTTGATGCCTGGTTGATGCATGGTTCAGGTTTATTGGTACAGGTTTATAGTGGTATATCTCACAATGATAGTGTGACAGTGGTTCCATCATTCTACTTATACTTCAAGGCATTTGGATGGGGCAAGGACAAGTGGTTGTAGCCACTTTCTAGTTGTAGTTGGAGAACATAGGGGATTGTAGCCTCCTTCTGGTTGTAGCCATAGAATAGGGGATTTGGAGCTTCCTTTAGGTTGTAGCCTAAGAAACAAGGGGGTTGGAGCCTCCTTCTAGTTGCAGCTGGAAAACAAAGGAATTTGGTGCTTCCAATGAATGTAATTCTTCAAGACATATAAGAAAAAGCATTCCATGGTTTTCTCCCGGTTTGGGTCTCCACATAAAACACTAGTGTACTGTGTATGTGTATGATTTTTCATTTGTTCATTTCTTATTTACTCTGTAGTGATTGGATGATAATGATACATCGATATAACACTTGGATTATATGGTTAAAAAGGATTAAATTGCTCTATTATTTATTCACACCCTTCTTAGTAATCAAACAATTGGTATCAGAGAAGGTTCTTTCAAAAATTAGTTTAACCACTGAAAGGTAGATCATGGAGAGCAACAACTTGTATAAAAATGGAATACCACATTTCAATGGATAGAAGTATGCATTTTGGAGCATAAGGATGAAAACTTATATACAGGAACATGGGTTTGAAATTTGACAATCAACTATAGATGGATACACAACACTAGTAGTTCTGCCAACAAATGAAAAAGTAGTGAAACTCGATCAGAATAATTCCAAAGAAAAAAATGCACTTCTGAATGGTGTTAGTGAAACAATATTCACCAAATTTTCACATTGTAAATCCGCTAAATAGATTTGGGACAAACTTCAAAATATTTATTAAGGAGATTCAAAAGTCAAAGCAAAAAAGCTTCAAACTTACAGAGGTCAGTTCAAACAAATTAAGATGAAGGAAGATGAGAATATTGCATCTTAATTTTTATGAGTTGATGAAACAATAAATGCAATCATAGGATTGGGAGAAGAAATCAAAGAATCTGTAACTGTTCAAAAAGTACTAAGATCTCTTCCTATGAGATTTGACCCTAAGATATCAGCACTAGAATAAAGATCATATCTAAACTCAATAAGCATGGATGAATTACATGGAATCTTCACATCATATGAAATGAGAACTGAATAGGAAAATATAGATGTAAAAGAATAAGTCTTCAAAGAATCCAAAAATTCAAAGCAAAAGGGAAGGCAAAAAGAAGAACATAGTAGTAGCAATGACGCCTCAGAAGATGATGAAGAAGTGGCCAACTTTGTCAAAATACTGAACAATGGAACTGACGGTAGGTATAGAGGTAAGCTTCATTTAATTTGTTTTAATTGTGATGGTATTGGTCATTTTTCTAACAAATGTTCTTATAATAAAAAGAGAAATGATGAAGGTTACTCAAAAGGCAAACAAACATATAAAGGAAAAAGAACCACAAAGAAAGTTTTCAAGAAAATCTTATGCACCAAAGAAGACATCTCATCATCAGATGAAGATGAAGTCAGTGATAGTGAGATAGAAAGAGTTATATTCATAGTAGTAGAAGACTCTGATAAAGAAGACTTTGAAGAAGAATATGAATAAGCCGAAGAACAATATGAAGAAGTCGAAGAAGAATATGAAGAATTTGAAGAAGAAATTGAAGAGGAAGAAGTTGACTACCAAGAGGAATTAATGTGTGCCATAGAAGTTATCAGAAGAGAAAAGAAGAAAAATAAGAAACTATAAGTAGAACTAGACAAGAAAGAAGACACTCAAGAACTAGAACAAATGATCACAAATTTGAAGGTTCAAATAGAAGAAGATAAAAGACTTGAAGAATCACTCAAAGAACAGCTAGAAGAAAAATACAAGATCATTGGAAATTTTGAAGTAGAGATTGTCACATTAAGAAAAGATCTTCAAAAGAAAAATATGCAAAACAACTCAAAAGTTTTGGATGACATTATCAATAGTCAAAAATCTTATCACGACAAGTATGGACTTGGATACAATCAAACAGAAAAAGGATCAAGCTCCAAAACAACAAAGCAAGAAACATATCCAAAAAGATATGCAGAAACAATCAAGGGGGATATGAAGATCTACAAGGAAGATTACAGGGACACTCCTCCATTGAGAAGATTTAGATTTCAGAATCAACAACCAACATATAGGCTTCATGAAGAAGAAGAATTTATAAGAGTACCTCCTTTAAGAATATATTCAACTCCCAGGTATCAAACTATATTTTTTGGTTTATGTTATGCATGTAATAATTTTGGACATAAAGCTATGAATTGTAGAGCTAAAAAAAGGAACACAAACAAATTTGAAAGTCATACACAAAGGGGTTATCCAAGAAGGCCTAGTGAAACACAGAGAAGGAGTTACAACAGGTTTGAATCTTTGAGCACTGAAGTGGAATGTTACAAATGTAACAATTTTGGACACATGGCCAAAGATTGTAGAATGACAGTCCCTCCTAGAGAACCACAACATAATAAAAATAATCACAGACAGGAACCTCAAAAAAGGACATGGATAAGAAAGTAGGATCAATATAGCAATGAAGAATGCACACTCTCTCTACAAGCTAAGCAGAAGAAATGTGGTTGGTATGTTGACAGTGGGTGTTCAAAACACATGATAGGTGATAGAAGAAGGTTTCTTAAATTATGAAAGGAAAGAGATGGATCAGTCTCCTTCGGAAATGATGATTCAGCCAAAATCATTGGAAAAGGCACAATCAGAATTAGGAACAAGAATACAAAGGAAGAAAGTGTTCTACTAGTAGAAGATATGAAACATAATCTTCTAAGTGTGAGTCAAATGTGTGACCAATTTCATAAAGTTACTTTTTATTCACAAAAGTGTGAGATAAGAAAAGAAGGTTCATGAAAATAGATTTCTACAGCTACGAGAACTTCAAGCAACATATATGTGTTAAGTGAAATTGGAAATGAAAAGTGTTGTCTAGGAAAGGAATATGAAAGTTGGCTATGGCATAGAAGAATGGGTCATATACATTTTGATAACATTGTCGAAGTCAACAAAAGAGAAGCAATCAGAGAAATTCCGCAGATCACGAACCAACCAACACTTTATGCAAGCATTGTCAATAAGGAAAGCAAACAAAGACCAGGTTCAAATCAAAGAAATATTCAATGACAAGACCATTGGAAATTGTGCATACTGATCTAGTTGGACCAACTATAACAAAGGGATTAAAAGTGGTGAGAAATAATTTATGTTATTAGTTGATGATTATACAAGAATGACCGCAGTTTTCTTTCTAAAGAATAAGTCAGAAGCTTTTGAAAACTTCAAGATCTACAAGGAAATGGTTTAAAATGAAATGGATTCAAAAATCAAATGCTTGATATCTGATAATGGAGGAGAGTTCACTTCAAAGGAATTTATATACTACTACAACAATCATGGAATAAAAAGACAATTCTCCATTGCTAGGACACCTAAATAGAATGGAGTTGTTGAAAGAAAGAACATGATAGTATAGGAAATGGCTCGAATAATGCTAATGGATTCTAAATTGACAGATATATTTTGGACACATGAAGTGCATACAATAGTTCACATTCAAAACAGATTAATTCTTAGAAACAACATTGAAAAAACTCCCTACGAGCTATGGAAAGGAAGACTAGAAAATGTGAAGCACTTCAGAGTTTTTGGAAGCAAATGCTAGATCAAAAGAGAAGATGGAAAAATGGGAAATTTTGACTCTCATGTGGACAAAGGAGTATTTTTTGGTTACTCAAGTATAAGGAAATCATATAAGTGTTACAATATGAGATTGAACAAAGTTGTAGAAAGCATCAATGTAACAATTGATGAAACAGGTAGACTAGAATCAAAGGAAGAAGAAAATAAATCAATGGAACAAATTTTTGAAGAAGAGGCAGAAGATGAAAAGGAAGAATAAGGGGAAGATGAAGAGAATCCAATAGAAGCAGAAGAGAAAGTTCAGAAAGTGCCTCCAAAGACACCTAGCCGATGAGTACAGAAGAATAATCCTTCAGATCAGATTATCGGAAACAAAGACACAGGAGTTGAGACTAGAAGAAGAATCTAATCACCAGAACAAACACACCTAGCACCAAGGATGATTTTAGGGACTAAATTTCGCTCATGGGCTAATTTTCCATGGGTTTTCCCCCAAAAATATTCACTATTCTAAAAATGACTCACCCAAATTCTATAGGATAAAAAAATTTACCTTAAAAATCACCAAAATTTTATACAAACTATATAAAATACTTAGAAATTTGAATATTTTTAATAAAATATCGCCAAACATTTATAGTTGGCATATGAAGGATTAGTAATATTCACCAATTTTTCTACATTTTAAAATAATTTTCATCCTTAAAATCATCCATGCCTACCACTCACATCTACGATTGAACCAACCTATTTTGAAGAGGCCATCAAGGACGAATTTTGGAATAAGGCCATGAATGAAGAATTGGATCAAATAGAAAAAAATGACACATGAGAATTGGTTCCAAGACCAAAGGATAAGAATGTGATCGACACAAAGTGGGTATAAAGGAATAAATTGAACGAAGATGGACATGTTACAAGGAACAAAGCTATATTGGTATGTAAAGGATATTTACAGGTTGAAGCAATCGACTTTGAAGAGACATTTGCCCCAGTTTCCAGAATGGAAGCATTCCAATTGTTTTTAGCTTATGCATGCTCCAAAAATATAAAAGTGTATTAGATGGATGCAAAATCATCTTTTCTGAATGTGAAACTTGAAGAAGAAGTTTACATTGAACAACCAGAAGGATTTCAATTGCCAAAGAATGTAGACTATGTGTGCAAATTAAAGAAGGCCTTGTATGTTCTAAACCAGGATCCTAGAGCATGGTACTCTAGACTGGATAAATATCTACAATAGGAAGGGTTCAGAAAAGGAAGTACAGACAACAACCTCTACATCAAGTTAAGTCAAGGTAATATTTTGTTAATTGCAGTTTATGTTGATGATATTATATTTGATAGTCATGATGACAGGTTAAGCCAGAAATTTGCAAAGGATATGAATAATAAATTTGAAATGTCATTACTTGGAGAACTATCCTTATTTCTGGGACATCAGATACGTCAAAGTAACCAAGAAATTTTTATTTCTCAAACCAATTATATCAGGGAAATGCTAAAGAGGTTTGGAATGGAAGACTGCAAACCAGTTATCACTCCCATGCAAACCAGTTGCAAGTTAAGAAAATACGATGATTCAAAGTATATAGATCAGAGGTGTTGTTCCTGAGATTACACTTAAGGCTTAAAAGTGTTATGTCAAGGCATCATAAAAATAAAATTTGATTCTAAAAGGTTCTTTTTCTTCCATTAGTTATACAAGATTTAATTCCTCAAATGAAAATAAAACAACATAGGATAGAGGTCGTAATTTGTGGTTTGAGTCGATTTATGAAATCAGATGGTGTGAGGGAAGCTTACAAAACTATTAATTGAAATAAGGCATAAATGAGAGATGAATCTTACCTCATTCACAGTAGAAGAAAATAAAGCATGCACTCTTGAAAAGGATATAAGATTCAACTATCCAAGTAGCTCACAGGTCTTGTATTTACTTACAGCAAATACAAAGGAAAAATTGTTTTCTTAACGAACAACCAATTTGATGTGATTATAGTAGCTATGGTACTAAATTGTAAACACTCATTTATCAAGGAGACATAAAATAAACTAGAAATATGGAATATGAGAGGGAAACATAACTCAAACTGCACAAAGATTGGAATCTCTTGTCCGTGCTTGTATTAATTCTCACAAAGGAGATTTTCTCTCTATTACATTCAGCAAGAAGCATCCTTCATTAAGTCTTAAAACTAAGCATTTATACAAAACTATCCCAACCCTAGATGGTTGAAATTATTGTAATTCAAAAACATTAAATATTACAAATAAAAATTGAAATGTTTCATCTATAGATTTATGTCTCTTTTCCTACTGGCAGAGTTGTTTCTTCTTCTCGCACTCCATATCATAAAATAGTTAGTCTCTAATCATGCCTTGTGTATCATTTTCTCCCAAACATGCCATATTTCCCTTGCTCGATGCACTAAACGCACCTGCCCACGAATTGAACCATGAGCCTGGAAGGCTCTACTGTATCATTTGCCTCAAGAGTGTATAACCTCTTTTCTATATGAGTCATCCTATCCTCCATCCTCCCGGCTTCTAGAGATAGAGACTATAGCTGTAAGCTAGGATTGACTATCCATTTGCTTATCTGAGTAAGGTCCACCTGCTTCAATTGTAAAATTTGAGTTCTAGCTTCTTCCATACTTCATTTGAAATAAAATTGATTTTTAGCTAAATCGATTTGTCCCAAGACTTTGGGGATATTATTTCTTCCAATGCATAGTGACTCCTTATCAATAGCATATAATGTTTCTTCACAAACTTTCTTCAACTCCCTGGCCACTATTTTGCTCTCAGTTATATTGGCCTCCCAGGTATTAAGTATTATGTCTCCTCGGGTTTTCTCTGAGAAGGACAATATGGTGACCCTAGTGACTTCCTCCTTTGTTGTTGCTAGGAAATCCTCCTGAAATGTGACTCTAGTTGTAGTGGCCTCCTCCTCTTTCATGAAAATATTGTTTAAAGAGTGTTCTACCAATCGATAGTAGTTTTGAATACCTTCAATCTTGGTCAAAAGGCTTTGCTAGGTTGATCCCAATTTCTCATGTGCCTCTAAGGATTGGGTTTGGAAATATGATATATCTATTGTTGTGTTTTCGGTCAATATTCCTTTCACCTACAGCTGTTTGACCAATTCTCCCCATCGGAGGGCCAATTATTTACTTTCTTGTGAACTCTTTTGCATCTCATCCAAGCTGCTCTTGAGCCATTTAATTTATTTCCTATCATGGTCTCTAATATCCTCAAATCCTTTATTCATCTCACTCCTGGCCCCTTTCTCTACAATATTTATTTTGTCCTGCAACTGGCTCACCAATAGATCCTTCTTCTTAACTTTTCCTTCAGGTTGCCCACCGAAAACTGGTTTGCAGTGCCAAAGGCTCCCAATGAATCTACCACATCCATAGAGAAATATGTTTCCTCTTGGGTCTGTCCATCATACATTACTCTATGCCTCTTGACAGACACACCCTCTTTCTGATGTATTTATGTTTTTACTACACCTTTTCCCCTCTTGCTGAAGAAGATGCTGGAAGGGGGAATCTCTTCTACCAAAATGGGTGTGAGATATTCTATGAATACTACTTCGGTGCTAGGTTTCCCTCTAATGTACTGTAAAGGTGTAATAGATTGGATGGGGCTACCTACCTCGGTGGATGTTTGTTTCCCGACTGTATCAGTAGTTGATTTACCAGGTGTGAATGGTGGTTGTTCTTCTCCCTTTTTTATCGAGGCTTTAGCCTGAGTTTTAGCTTTCTCACTTTATGGATTTGTCAACTTGGTGTCCTACAAATGAATCAACACCTCAGTTTTCTCTAGATGTTCTTCAACATCTTGTCCACTGGAGCTCCCTGTTTCTGCACTCTGGGTATAAATTCTTTGTACCGCCGGAAGCATTGGGGTTTCTCCCTGTAATATTTTGGGAAGGCTATTTCTTTAATGCTTCTAGAATTTACAAACCTCGGCCAATTTATCTGGATCCAGAGCTTGAACTCAACTCAAGACTTCTTGATAGGACCTTACTTCTCAGAATATTTCATCCTGAGGAGAATTTCACATTCATATCTTTTCAAATTGTAGAGGGCCATGTGATTACCTACGATCTTATGTGGATCATGCTTCTTGAATTTTATATTGACCAGCTTGATTTATTCTAGGGCCGCATCCTCTACTTTCAAATGGTTGAAATCCAACAGAGAAAACATACCAATCTTCATAGGAAAGGCAGACCATACCCTTTTCTGTATTGCTTTCAGTTCCTTACTAATTCCCCCATGCACAATTTGATGTGCTACTTGCTAGCACACCAATCGATCTAGTAAAAATTCAGGCAGATCATGTGGAGGAATTGAACAACAAAAAACCTTAATATAGCAGAAATTCTCTTCAATGTACCAGTCTTCTATCTTCCCCAGAATAGTCACTATTTTGTCATAAATCCTGGGAGGTGGGCAACCATATATAGCGGTATGCATCGGCACCACCACCCAGTTGTACATTTTGTAGAAGAAATATTTTTCTTTTTCCTCCCAAAGATTTGAATGATAAACATGTATGGGTTCAACACTAGTTGGAGACTAGTTCCAGCCCATCAGAGGAAAAGGTGTCATAAAATAGATGGTGTCCATGATGTAAGCCGACATAAAAAATGTTAGAAAAATAGGACCGTGGAGCAATAAAATAAAACAAATGTGGAAACAAAACATAGAAGATACACAATACAATAGAGACACAGATTTATGTGGTTCACCTAGTGTGGACTACGTCCACCAGAGAAATTGTCAGGTCCTTCCTTTATTATTAGCCAACATATGAAGGGATACAACCTATAGCAAACCTGTTGTAACTTCCTCTTCTTTCTCTCACAGTATCCTATCTCAGAATACAATATTCACCATCAACCATAGCCACAATATATTTCTCTCATAAAAGAGGGTTGCCTTCTAGGGAAAAAAACCCTAACATAATCTCTACCATTAGATCTATGACCTTATAATGAATGGTCCAGATTTACAATGAAATTACAACATACATTTACAAGGCAATTTTTCCTTCAAGGGCTTTGCCCCTGAGCCCCCGCTTGCCCCCAGACCCCCCAGCTGGGGGGATAGCCCCCCTGGACCCCACAGAGGGGGTACCCCCCCTCTGCACTCTCCCGCGTGGAAGAGTGTACATACTTCTAAGGTGTAAATACTTCATGGGGTATAAACAAAGCTAAAAGCAAGGACCTCTGAATTAGGAAGATAATCAGGCTCCACAACCAGCAATCTCCCACTTGGAGACTGATCTCAACAACTCCATCGTTGTTGTATATGCTGGACTCTAAACCTTCTTGGGCCTGGAAAATTTCTCATCTTCATATTCATTCTTGAATACCAACTGAAAATGAGAAGGAACTTAGTTTCTCCCTGGTTACTCCCTTTGTTAACATGTCTGCAGGATTCCGGCTAGTGTGTATATTTTCCAACGTCAAATGCCCATCTTCCAAGGCAGATCGTATGAAGTGGTACCTCAACTGTATATGCTTAGTCTTCGAATGGAAGGTTGAGTTCTTTGCAAGGTGAATGGCACTTTGACTATCACAGTACAACCTGTTGTTCTCCTGCTTCTTTCCCAATTCCTCCATAAACCTCTGTAACCAAATCATCTCTTTACTAGCCTCTATAGCAGCAACATACTCTACCTATGTTGTTTAAAGTGCAACAACCTTTTTCAGTTTCAAAATCCAACTTATTGTTGTTCCACCTATAGTAAAAACACACCCTGTGGTGCTCCTCCTGTTGTCTTTATCACCTGCCATATCTGAATCAACATATCCCTGTAGAAAAGTGTCTGAACCTCCAAAATATAATGCATGAGTAGTAGTACCTCTCAAATACCTGAGAATCCACTTTACTACCTCCCAATGTTCTTTACCTGGATTGTTCATATACCTGCTCACAACTCCCACTGCATGTGCAATATCTGGTCTTCTACAAACCATTGCATACATCAAGCTGCCAATTGTTGATGAATAAGGGACCCTGGAATTTCTTTTTCAGTGATCTTAGGACACATTTCCTTAGTTAATTTGAAATGGCTAGCCAAAGGTGTACTAACTGGTTTTGCATTCTGCATTCTAAACCTCTCCAACACCTTCTCTGTGTACTCACCCTAAGACAATGTCAATTTGCGATTTCTTCTATCTCATGTTATTCTCATGCCAAGGATTTTCTTTGCATCACCCAAATACTTCAATTCAAATGAATTGGCTAATTTATTCTTGAGCACATTTATATCCTGCATATTAGACCCTACAACAAGCATGTCATCTACATACAATAACAAGATAATAAAACTTCCATTTTCTAGCTTTTAAAAATAAACACAGTGATCAGAATGACATCTACTATAACCTTGTTCTGTCATAAACTTGTCAAACTTCAAATACCACTAACTTGGAGCTTTCTTTAGGCCATACGAGCTCTT
>ML776704.1:1710055-1728559 GCA_009831015.1 Picea engelmannii
ATTGCACCTTGATTGGATTTTGTGTGGCTATTGGGAAATATCGCCAACTCTTTTAGGATATGCCCCCTTTACCCCTCATTATAACCAATTATTTCATCCTTCACTAGTTTCTCTTCCGGTGACTTCAGACCCCACTGTTGAGTGCTATTGGAAGGTCCAGTGCTATTTGAGAGGAAGGACGTTACATCTTCTAGGACATGAGCATTTTCTTTCTTTTGATTCCCCCACGTGGACAAAACCCACTTACCCACATATATGCTTCTTTCTCATTTTATGTATGATGCACATATCATTACAGTTTGATTTGGATATATATATTGTGTAAACATTCAACGCAAAGGCTCTTGTTTCTGTATTTCTCTCACCACTTTTTGCACACATTCACACAGTTAGTCTGACATCATAGGGGAACCACAGAACCCCCATCGTTCACGATGCTTGATCAATCTCCCTCCTATCTTAGGGGGATTATCTGGTTGTGCCCGCTCATCGGTTCCTCCTTCACACACTCCAGTAAGTGCTACTATCTTAGGATCAACTTTGCTTGGTTCTACATTACTTGGGTCTACTTCCCAAGGTCATCTGTTCACTCACTCTCCTTTACATGGAAGCGGGAGGCCCACTTCCTCTCAAGGAGGGAGCACCAACCCACCTATCCCTCATCAAGGGTCAGGTTCACAACACACTATGGCCAGAGATAACCCTCCCCCCCCACTACAGATGTCATATTTGGCCTCTCTCAACATACCGGATCTCACCAAACTCACCAATGATCCTATATTGCATGATCCCACATGGCCTGCAATGCCAACAAAACTACCTTCAGATATACCAAAGTTTGAAGGAAAGGCAAGCGATAATCCTGCCAACCATGTCATGACCTTTCATCTTTGGTTCTCTTCCAATAGCATTATGGATGATTCCATCAGACTACGTTTATTTCAACTCACACTCACTGGCCCATCGGCTAAATGGTATGTCGAAGAAAAATATGGGTCCCACACAACCTTTGAGTCATTGGCCAAAGCATTCTTGACCTTCTTCCAATTACCCATCCACCACGACAATGGTCTAGAACTACTGTCTAACTTCAAACAAACCTCAGCCACACACATCGATGACCACATTCATGAGTGGCGTAGGCAACATAGTTTGTGCAAAGCGGAAACCACCAAGCAACAACGTCTCGACTGGTTTCTTAGATCACTTGTCTCTCTCCTTGGAAAAGATGTAGCTTCCACCTTCCCTCAATCCGAAGAGGAAGCCATCAGTAAGGCCCAACAATATGACCTCATTTATGCACAATCAGGGTACTTATACACGGTACTTCCTGATCTTCCAAAACCTATGCCATTTGGCCAAGACAAACCTGGGATGTCTCACTCAGCGGACGGACTAATCGGTGCCACCACACACCATGGTCCACAACCCCAACCACCACCGATGTATGGAACACCTCAATACCCACCAGCATATGGGGGCACTCCTTATTACCCCCCACCTCCTTATCAACAGTCGTACCCTGTTGCTAAACCTCCACCCGTTAGTGGACCACCGCTGGCACCTCCCATACATCCACCTATTCCCACAAATAGTGGTACTCCCTCAACATCAGCTTATAGTACTAGTGAAAGTACTACGCCTTCCTATGTACCTTATGGATCGGTACCACCACAAAACCCATACTTCCTATTTCCTGGTCCTCCACAACCCATGGCTCCCCCACATCCTCATGCAGGGGTAAATTTTGTTCAACCTTCTGTTTCTCAACAATACCAAAGTTTTGAATAGTTGAATACAGCCAACCCAACTCACCCATCGAAAAATGCTAAGAAGAAAGGACAGAACAGGAATAACAACAACTTAGGCCAAGGCGGGAATCAACCCCCACAACACCAACCCACTGGGGGCAACCAGAACCAAGGGAACCAAAGCCCCCAAGGGGGCAATAATAACAAATGCCAAGGGTGAAATAATGTTAAAACCATCTTCCCTTGTTCCCTTTGTGGTGAGTTCGGCCATTACACTCATCATTGCCCCCAGATCGCTAATTTCAAATGGTTGAAAGACTCAGGTAGTCTTCCCCATTCTCCTGCACAACCGGCCCCTCAGCAAGCACCACAAAAATACGTGCAACAACCCCCTCCCGCCGTGCTGCAAAATCCTATTCCACATCAAAGTGTGATAAACACACAACATCCCCCACCTCAGGTGGGACAATACCTCAACCCCAACAATCCAGCAGAGCGTACAATTCTCCTCACCAGTGAGGAAGAAATCCTTCTGCAAACGCGTAATCGTCAGTATCATGCACCCGCTGAGTCTAATCCCATCTCTCCAGACACAAACCCTACACCGACGGGACCCCCGTTGGTGATCCCTCACCCTTCCACCGAACCACCACTACACATCCCTCGCATCCCCTTGCGCAGGAATGTCCACAACCCACAGGCTAGGGCAGCTCATAACTATAGCTTGGTAGACGACTTAGCGCAATCCTCGGCTTCCATGTCAGTCTTGGAAGTCCTCCAGACTTGTCCTACACAGTGGAAATCACTACTTTCCACCTTGGGGGCAGTCGACCTTGCAGATACATGACTCATCACCTTTGATCTTGATAGCGGAGAACCTCATCTTCCCACCTTGATTTCTTTTCAAATACCAGTAAAAATATGGAACATCACAGTTCATCGATGTATCATCGATGAAGGTGCATCTACATGCATTATGTCCAAAACAGTATGGCAGAAACTTGGTTCCCTGGAACTCATACCCTTTTCCATAACATTACAAGATTATGACGGATGACCATCCTCTCCTGAAGGGCTCTTCCAAAATGTCCTCGTTGAACTTGGGGGCAAGACTATTCTCATTGATATCGAAGTTATCGACGCCCCTCTCAATTATAATATCCTGTTCGGACGTAGCTACATGTATGCTATGAAGGCAGTAGCATCATCCGTCTTTCGAACAATGATGTTCCCCCACAACGGGAAGATCGTGACCATTGACCAAGTCTCACATTGTGAGCCTAACCCATCTGCCAACCTCGATAACATTCTTCCCCTCATCCACACAAACCAAGATGCATATCCGCTCATCGAGATGGGTCCTGGGATTTTCAAAGATCCATCCTTGTTAGGGACGTACCATGGAGCACCACCACTCCTTCATCCTCCTAATCAGGTATTCGTCATATCATCTAATAGAACTCACACAGAGGATGCTCTTCCTCCTCAGGAGGCTTCAGTCATTCCTGACATCCCACTAGTCATAGAAACACTCCCATCGGAGCCTCCCGCACACTCGTTGACCCCAACAGTCCACGAATCCACATCCCCTCAGGGGCATAATCCCGTTTGGGAGACAGTTCCCCAACCCCTCACTCAAATTCCCTTCTTTTACCCTCCACCAGGTATATAAGCTTTTCAGGTAGTCGCAATGCTCACACTACCCAATATGGTGTTAGCCATCCCACTATGGTATTTACACCCACCTGAGATGGTGTTTCGACCATCCCTTCCCCCACAGGAAGGCCTCCCCATGATGATTCCCGTCCTCACCCCCACCACTCCCCCACTCACTAACCTCCCAGCTACAGCTAGGGGCAGAAGAAAGAATAAATACCCCACCGCTCCACTTCCTTCACGCATCCCACCACCTTGCGCACTATGTGAAAAAGAGGGCCACCAAACCAACAATTGTCCATCACTACCTGAATTATGAAATTTGATCCCCCCCAATCAAACTCCCACAACACCCGCCACTACTACTATTCACACCACTATTACCCACCCTTCCAGTAGTAAAGGGTTGAGGACCAAATACGCTTGTGCTATCTATTCAGAGTACGGCCATTACACCCATCATTTCCCAGCACTGCCATGCTTTCGGAAAACATTGGTCGTTGTGCACCAGAACTTCCAGAACAACCCATGCCCTGCTACGTCCTCTTCAACACATATCACTGACATCCGCTATGTCACCACTTCAGTCAATGAATGTATGAGATGCCCTTGTTCTCTCTACGATTCATTAGCTCATTTTACATACCAATGTCCTATGATCCTTGAATATAGGCAACGCCAATTGACCATGCATCACTGACCCGTAGAGGCAGTCATTTACATTACCTCGTCACTAGAGGATCTTCAGGTCATTTCTCCTGAGCCCGAGGCACTCCCAATGCCTCCATGGTTCTTCAATGACGTATCTGAGGATTTACCCCACAACCCCCCCCAACTCTCCTTCTCATTCCCCTATGGACACTCTCCACCCAACCACCACATGTACCCCTCAGTACTTCAATATATGGTTTATGACGAGTGAACCTGCACCATCTCCTAACCATGTTCCCCCTGTTTCTTCACCAGGGGGAAACCACCCAACCACGGTCACCAAGATCACTCCTCACGACCCCTTGTATTCTCGACATTTCCAATGCAACGAGGAAATACTAGAAGATCTAAACCACCCAGACTCTCCCTAGGATGTGCTACATAACCGTGCACTCTTCTCTCCACAGGATGCCTCCATGCCTCCTAACCAGAACCCCATTTACACAGTCGAAACCAAGGATTTTATCCCATCAGGGCCTATTGATTAGTTCAACAATCCCATTCCTGGCCCTGATGCCTTTGAAGAAGGTAACATGGCCAACATTTTCCCCACCATCAAAATCAACATTTCCATTAAACATGGCATCGTTGAAGAAATCGCCATTGGAGCTGCTTGCACTCCTCAAGAAATCGCCGCATATAAAGCCCTCTTCCAGGAATATAGGGATATTTTGGCCTAGTCATACATAGAAATGTCTGGCCTCAATCCCTCTATTGTCGAACATCACATCGACACCTGGCCTGACATCACACCAGTTCGCTAGAAACAGTGACCGCTACACCCATCCAAAGCTTCGGCTATCAAAGCTGAAATTGACAAATTACGCGCTGTCGGGTTTATTTACCCCATCACTTATACTTCCTGGGTTTCCAACCCTATACCCGTCGACAAAAAATAGGGCACTATCTGCGTTTGCACAGACTTTCACGATCTCAATAATGCATGTCCCAAAGACAACTTTCCAACACCTTTCATCGATCAAATTATCGACGATTGCGCCGGCCACGAGGCTCTCTCCTTTATGGATGGATTCTTTGGCTATAACCAAATTCAAATCCACCCAGCCGATTAGTATAAAACCGCATTCATTACCCCATGGGGTACTTTTGTTTATCGTTTCATGCCTTTCGGCTTAAAAAATGTCGGCCCAACTTTCCAGCGGGCGATGACATACATCTTCCACGATCTGGCTAAAATCATCCTCGCCTACTTGGACGACCTCACATCTCGATCCAAGAAACACACCCAGCATCTTGATGATCTGTGAATCATCTTTCAACGGTGTCATCAGTACAACATCTGCTTGAATCCCCTCAAGTGTGTGTTCTATGTCACCACAGAGAACCTCCTTGGTTTTATTGTTTCCCAAAGTGGTATTACCGTGGACCCCCTCAAAGTCCAAGCTATCACCAAAATTCCACCTCCCCGGAATTTACGACAACTTCAGAGTCTTCAGGGCAAAGCTAACTTTCTTCGACGCTTTGTCCCAGAATACACCATATGCGCACATGGTTTCCTTTGCTTACTATGTCACGACATCCCATTTCATTGGGATGACCACGCCCAATAGTCATTTGACGATCTTAAAGTAGCACTTTCAAATTCACCTTTAATTAGTGCACCTGACTATAATCGCGACTACATCCTCTACGTATCAGCATCAGCTGTATCAGTAGCCGACGTCCTTGTCCAAATCAGAGATGAAAATCGTGAACATGTCATTTATTACATTAGTAAGAACCTCTCAGGACCACCCTTAAAGTATAAACATGAAGAGAAACGTTCTCTTGCAGTTGTCCTCGCAGTCCAGAAACTACGCCATTACATTCTTCTTCGCACCACAAAGGTCGTCGCAGATTCTAACCCTATGCAATACTTTCTCAGCCGTCGGCAAGTTCACAGAAAATTCACTCAATGGATCTTTATCCTTCAAGAATACTACCTCGAGTTCTCGACACCTAAGAGTAGGAAGGCCCTCGTTCTCTCCAAACTTGTCATGGCCCTCCCCTGTGACACCACCAGTGCCCCCATCAACACCGACTTTCCCGACGAACATCTCTTTTACATCACTTCAGATGATCCTTGGTACAATGACCTCCTCTTCTACCTTTGAACTCAAAAGTTAGGTAACCACCTTTCACGAGATGATCATCGACGTATTCGCCATCAATCCCCCCGCTACCTCCTCATCGGAGACATACTATACCGGCGGGGCATCGACACCATTCTTCGTTGGTGCCTGACTATTGACGAGACTGACAGAGTCTTAAACGACTTCCACAGCGGCGCATGTGGGGGCCATCTTTCGGGTATATCCACTGCTCAAAATATTATCCGAGCCGGTTACTTTTGGCCTACCTTGTTTCATGATTGTATTCATGCCATGAAATGATGTGAGCAATGTCATCTCTACGCCAACAAAGTTAGGATTCTCTCACGAATTTGCCTCACCATATTACCCTCAGTCAAACAGATAGGTCGAGGCAGTTAATAAAGTCCTCAAGACCATGTTACAGTGAACAGTTAATAAACATAAAACCAATTGGAATCATATGTTATTTTATGCACTATGGGCTTATCAAACGGCTGTGAAGACTTCCACCGGTTTCACACCGTTCCATTTAGTCCATGGGGTTGAGGCAACTCTTCCCATCGAGTGCGAAATTCCCACATTACGCATCGCAATTGAACTATTACCTGACACTGCTCCAATGGAGCAGCACTTGCTGAACTTGGAGTCTCTGGATGAATATCATCGATATTCCTTACAAAACAACGAGGCATCTAAAAAATGATCGAAAGCTACCTTTGATTTCCATGTCAACCTTCGATCATTCCACGAAGGCGACCTCGTCCTGGCTTACGATATCGCTCATGATACCTTCAGCCAAGGCAAATTCAAATCACTTTGGCATGGCCCTTACATTATCCAACATTGCCTCACCAAAGGCGCATACATCCTGGCCTCTCCTAAAGGCATCTCTCTCAAAGAACCCGTCAACGGGTTGTATCTCAAGAAATTTTATGCTTAAGCGTAGTCCTTCTACTTTATGTTTTTTCTTCTTTTTAGTATTTTTAATATTTTTCTCCTACCCTCACGTCTAAACTATCGCTTGTGCTATTGACAGATGCTTCCTCCACCAGCCTACCACATTGGTTACGCCGACGGTGCCAGCCTTTGGACACAAAATCTCGCTTCGGCTTCTTGGGCTCTCTACACCCCCTCACATGAAATGCTACATTCAAGCGGCATATGTTTGGGTCCAGCAACCAACAACCAAGATGAATACACTGTGGTCATCGACCTCCTGGCTGACACCCAGCATCATCATATTTGTCACCTTAGCGTCTTCCTCGACTCTCAACTAGTCGTTCTCCAACTCAACAATGTGTACCATGTACGCGATCCATGCCTCTTTCGCAAATACCTGCAGGTTAGGCTTTTATCTTGACATTTTGATTCCATTACATTTACACATATTCCAAGACAATTGAATCAAATAACAGATCAAATAGCTAACATGGTGTTAGATTGACATATATCACATCTAGCTACACATACATAAACATATCACCAAAACCTGTCACAGCATATAGATAGAATGGACGTACTCAAAACATCAGCCCAAAACATGTAGACAACATCAGGATCTCAAAAATGTATACTCATATATATATATAAAGTCCCATCAGGCCATCCGAATGTTTACATACAAAAATACATGTATCCGCAGGCCAATACAGTACCTCGGTACAAAAAATGGGCTCACCAGCCTATATACAAAAAAAAAGATATACATCAAGCACCACTCATGGTGCCTCTATCGCCCCACCACCTTCTCCTCCCTCAGGCGGTGGCGGCCCACCACCACCTGCCCCAGGCGGTGGTGGTCCACCCACAGGACCCTCCTGCCCCGGCAATAGACGTCCACTCGTCATAGAAGCAAGCACTGTTGCTTGTCGCACTATGGCCCGCCATGGTGGCGGCACCCCCACACACTGCTCCAGGAAACTCTCATCCTGGATGCGTGTCCACATCCCCATTGGCACGTCCTATAAAACCATCTCCAGATGACAGCGTATATCATCATAATCCACTCCGGCCGCCGCCGAAGGAGCGTGTGATGGTCCCGCACCAGGGTCATCGAACCGACACCTCCTCACTACCCTCTCTGGCTCAGCTGGTCACCCCACGACATCCTCCCTTCAACATCTCTCTCCATGTGGTAGTCTCTCCGGCTCTGGATGAGTCGATGCTCTCTGCATCTCCACCTCGTGCCCGCGAGGTGCCACATCTACACATGCAAAAAATAATAACAACAGATAGTATCAGCATCTATATCATATACATATGGACTGATATCTCAAAAAAAATAACATAAACCAAAACATGCACACCAAATACTAAACATACCTCGATGGTCAAAAACCTCCCCTGGAGGTAGCACCATGTCCGGGTCACCCCGAAAGTCCACCCCAGCATAGGGGTATCGAAGTATCACTTGTGGCATCTGCTACCACACCTATGCCACCTCTGCCGAAAATAAATGGCCCCCTTCTCCACCACCATGACGAAGCAAAAACTATCGACCACCGCCTCAAGCGTGGCTCTCGCGCCCCCGACATCTCCAATAGATACCTCGGGCACAACATCGGCACCCTCTCTAAGAACCAGGCCACTAGGATGGACCCAAATGCAAACTCCCCCGCACCTGTGGACCGAAATCAGTCCAACTACTCTACCATCCTCGCATGCAGCCTCAGCCCCCAAGCGAACCGCTCACCGGCCACCACTCTCTCCAGCACCAAAAGCTGGCCACCACTAATCTGTTGGGTCGCCAGCGACCCATATATCCGCACAATCATCGCTGCTATACAGCGATGCGCCAGGGAATCTATCGCCCCTATACTCACCATAGTCCTAGACATAAAGTCTCGACCTGAGCAGTATCTCTGGACAATATCGGCAAGTAAAATAGTCTTGGGCAACACCGACTCCGCCAGTAGGGGCGTTCCCCGAAAGGGGAGCCCAATCAAGAAATAAATATCCTCCACCACAATGAAGGGGATCTGCTCTCCTCATACGAGGAAGTAGTGCATCTCCGGACTCCACATCTGGATCAGGAACTGCAACAGATACTCCTATTCCCGTATCAATGGGCACTCAAATAACTTTAGCAACCCACAGGTTGCTAAAGTCGCACGCACACCGGGCCCCTCAATGGCCACGACGTCTCGCAACTGGGCCCAGTCTCGCTCTCGCCACCGCACTGGCATCATCACCACTGTCCACCTGCAAACAACATAGAGCCCTATATCATCTCATGCAACCCTCAATAGTATTAAAAAGACTCATTTTTTACCCTTCAACCTTGCCTCCTAGGCGCGGTTTTTGTTACCCATAGGCACACACACATGCGCTCCTATTCGTTACACAGGCGTACATATATGCGCGCTTGTTCATTACACAGGCGCGCATATATGTGCGCCTGTGCACTACATAGGTGTGCATTAGTGCGCACTTGTTTTCTTCATAGGCACACCCCTACGCGCGCTTGTTCACCATACAAGCGCGCACATGTGTGCGCCTGTCAAAACCATAGGCGTGCACTGGTGCGCACCTGTTCAACTCAAAGGCGCGCCCTTCGGGCGCGCCTTAAATTCTACCTATCATGCATTCATGCGCATGTATTCAGTGTATAGGCGCACATGTATTCGTGCCTATCACCGGATTGCCCGCGCATGTGGGCCCATATCCCCTAAATACCTTTGTACGACCCTCCGTACAACCCCTGCCCAAAAATTGAAAATCTATTCTTATGCAGGATGATCAGACCACTAACCTGATACTCGCAGACCCTCAATCGGATGCCTCACCCTCCCCGAATCTCCAAATCTCCTCTAAAATCTGCTCATCCAATCACTATTGTAGAAGGTACAAATGAGGTGGCAATGTGGGCCCTACAACTATATATAGGCCTTTTTCCAAACTTCCACTCACCATTCCAGGAGCCCAATGTGTCCATTTTTCAAACCGTCTTCAACCACGGGATCAACATCCCATCACCTACATCATAGCAGTCCTTGGGTCGCTTTTCATCCTGAGCCCCTGGGGCACCTTTTTTTTGTCATATCATGGTCAGGTATGCATGCGCATAGTCACATTTATCAAATACATGATCATATTTTTGATTCTCTTCAGATATTGTTCACTTTGGGTATTTGGTTTTTATGTGTGCAGGTACTGGCTCATCATCCATCGACATCACCCCTTCAGGTATATACTTTGCACTAGCATGTATTATTTCCCATTATATCCCACTTTCATTTCCAGTCACACCCTCTGATGTTTACCTCTAGGATCCCCATTCCTGGCTCTGCAGTACCCACACCTCCATTTTGCATCTTCGGTACTATTACCCGGTAGCATTCTTACCCACATGAGTTGTCCCATTCATAGCACCTTTTGGCACTTTTGACACTCATGTTGTTCTTCATTACCCTTTAGGTATGGGAGCCCCAATAGACTTTCATCATGTCACAAATCAACCACATTCTCATTCTCCTCATTTTGCTAGCTTTCCCACACGAACTCCCAGATTATCTCTTTACGGTTCTATTTTTTACCTGCACCTCCACAGTATCATGAACCCTCCATTTCATCCACAATCAGTTTGCCCATCTGCGAAACTACCTTCATTTCACCTACCTCATACAAAAACTCACCAATGGGGCCCCCACCCTTCATCAGTCTTCCAAGCACATTATGCCCTACGTGGGCCACCCATATCACACTGGGTCACCTGTTTCTATATTTGTACATTTCTCCCCAATTATTCGTTATTTATTGTACAAACGCCTTTATTTCCATTCATTACATTCTCTTTTTTGTCGTCACCTTTGGAGACTTGCTTCCTTCCTTTTTTCCACACGCAACCCATGTCACCCTTGGTTGGAGCATTACTTATCATATACCCTTGCCGGCATCATCCATATCTTGAGAGTACCCCACAGGTCACTTACCTCTACCCTCTGAATTTGTTCACCTTGTCCCGCCTCTAGCACAACTTATCATCGGTCTTGTCGTCCCCCTGACACTTGACCTCGTTACACGGTTGCGGCCACTCTTTATCTCATACATCCTCCAACCAAGGGCAGTCTTGAGTCTTCCTAATTCTTCACTTTGTCCATGTACCTCTGCCACTTCCTCACCTCAGTAGATTCCATGAAGCTCTTTGCTTCTGGGAGTCACGTTCCCCTTTTGTCGACATCAACACCATTTTCTGAAAGGGCGACAGTATCTTGATTCTCATTATCCACTCAATGAGAGATCTCGGACGACACAGGGTGAAACACCATTACTCCCTGTTGTCGTTGACCCCCGTAACATTCAACGCCAACACTTTCTCATGTTACGGTGGGTCTTACTTTGCGACTATTGCAGTTATTTCTTTTATTTTCCAAAGACCTTTGAACTTGGTAGGGCTATCAATGCCCACATCATTGCTGCTACTTATTACCGCGATCAATGCCTACTATTCAGAGCATGTTCATTTGCAGAATTGTCTTTTTCCTTTATCATCACCGCCCCCGAGGGCGCTGCAGTTGTCTACACCAACACTTCAGTCATATTTTTTCAGAGTTACATAAACACGAGCATGGGGCATGCCCACCTCGTTTGTACACAGTTTTCTATTTTGCGCACCTCATAGAGGGTCAAGTCTTACTGCTTCCTTTTTTTCTCCAATGGATCGCTCTGAATGATCACACTATTGCTCTACCTTACAACAACATTCTCAGTAGAAGAAACATTGATGGATTTCGACTATACGTATGCTCCTAACCTCATCCATTAGGGGGCATCTTTTATCACTGAAATTTTGTCCGCACATGGTTACAAGAACTCAACATCGTCAAAACAGTAATGAAGTCATTCATGGCCCTGAATTAATCTCACAGCATTAAAAAAAGGTCAAAAACTATACAATGTAGTGAAAAATTGAAGAGCGCTTTACAGAAGTTGGGCATGTGCGCACATGCGCTTTACAGGAACGTAGAAAGCACGCATACGCGCACGATGCACGCCTGTTAGCCCAAAAGGCCGTGCACCTGCTAAATGGCGCATTTATGAATGTGGTCGGCCTCCCAACCACTTATGGTTCAGCTCCCAAGCCGATTTTACCTCCAAATCCGAGCTGGATCCAAATGGTGGGCTGGTCAAAGACCTAAAAATGCCCTAAATGGCCTCTTTTCACACTACAAGGCAGTTAAACAAAAGCCCAAAGCAATGCTATAAAAATCCATGAATGCACCTCAATTTCTCAATGAATTCTAAGTAATGTTATGTTGCCTATATTGTTTTGAGGACTCCTTCCTTGGCAAGAACACATTGGCATCATTTCATTGAGCAATCCACCTCTCCATTGAGTGGATTTGCAAAGAGTTCTTTCACCACTATTTTCATTTTCTTTGTTGTAAGGAGAGCACTCTTGTGAGGGTCCAAGAGCCTTCCCTTGGAGGAAGAAGGGACTCATAGTCCCCTTTCTTCTTGGTGCTTTGATTTCATCAATAGATCAGCCTCAAAACATTGGTGACATGGGTCTTTTTGTTTTTGTTATCTCTATGTCCATATGCTTATGATTTTAGTTTGTATTAGTTTAATTATTGCTTATAGTTTTGTTTTTCTTTCTCTAACTCTTTCCTCTACAGTTGTCCTGCTTAGCAGACCCAAATGGGCATGAAAGCACCTCGATTCTGCTCACCAAGGTGACGAAAAAGGTGCAACATGTGGTTTTTTCTTTGTGATCCTCAAGGACTGCAATTTGGTTGTACCCTGAAAATCCATCAATCATAGACATCCAGTTAGCCTTGACCAATTTTTCAAGGAAGTGATCCATTTTAGGGAGGGGATAATTGTCTTTCGGGGATGATCTGTTCAGGTTCCTGAAATCCATGCAGAGCCTGATTTTGTCGTTCTTTTTCTTGACTGGGACTAAATTAGCCACCCACTCAGAATATCTGAGTGGAACAATGATATTTTCATCCAAGAGCTTCTTTACTTCCCTTTTGATTACATGCAGGAGTACAGGGTTTATCTTTTTGAGCTTCTATCTAAAAGGATTGATGCCCGGATTCAAAGGGATTTTATGCTTGATGACAGTGGTATCATAGGTTTTGAGTTCATCATAAGACTAGGCAAAGAAATCTTTGTATTGCTTGAGAAATTCTATGTATTTACTCTTTGTTTCTAGTGGAAGGTACTTAGATATTTTGACCAGTTTGGGGTTTTCCTTAGTTCCTATATCACAATCTTCAACCTCTTTAGGTTAGGGTTGCAAGGTAGACTTCAGGGGTATATCATACTGATAAAATAATATTTCTAAGGGAATCAAACCCCTAGGAATCTGATTATTTTTTAGCACCAACATGCAGTGGTTAACAATTTTATCTTGGAATTTCTGAGGATCTTTGTCTTCTTGCATGATCCAAGTAGGGTCATTCTGATTTTCCTGATCAATGTGTGTCTCAGAAAATTCATCCACCATTTATAAAAACTTCTTGATCTGTTTATTGTCTTCGAATACCTACCAGTGTTGAATATCATTTGGTATGGAAGGCATGTGCCTCATTTCTATGTGATACTTAAGCTTCAAGACCGTAGGTGGCATAAAGTAGCAGACGCTTTCGCTAGGGATGCGACTTGTTGATTTTTTTCCCTGGGAATATGATGAATATTAAACGATGAGAAAAAGTTTTCTATCAAATCCCAGGTAGAGTTCTTGTACGACCTTAGCCTTGGATGCTTGTCCTGATACTGCTGCCTTATATGTTTCACAATAAATTTTGCATCACCATAAACTATCATACTTTCAATTTTCAATTTCCTGGCTGCCTCTAACCCTAAGACAAGAGCCTCATATTCACATACATTGTTAGTATAGTCAATGTCCCACTACAATCTATATGATAAAGGAATAATGAATTCATCTCCGGGTGCCACAAACAACACCCCAGCTCTTTCTCCTTCCCAAGATGAAGCACCATCAAAATACATCTTTCAAACTCCCATACTATTTACATTTTTATTTGTTTTTTTTTTCTTTTTTTTTTTTTTTTCTTTTTTGGTACAACTCTCTTCTGTAGATTCATCAAAACCATCATCAATTGACAATATACAATTTCCTAGATCTTGATCAGTGACATATATCAGATAATTATTTGGGTTATGTGGATCACTTACAGTATATGCCAACCTCGTCTCTCTGTACAGACGAGTAAACTATCCGTCGAAGATTGGGATTGTAGAATACGTCATATCTAGTTGAAGTGATCCTCCAAGTTTATCACCCCAAGACCTAGACAACAACATGCCATATTTTGCAGGAACATCAACAATGACTACATCCATGAGAATACTTTTCACAGGGATTTGTGCAAGATTAACTACCAAATATTTAATCATACCGAGGCATTTAAATTTTATTGAATCAAAATTTTACAGATCTTGATATGGTCTAGTAACCTTGAGGCCCAGTTTTTCCATAATTCTTTGGGAATTAAGTTGTGTGAGGCTCTAGAATCCAACATACCGTTATGGAGTAGGTGATCATGCACAATCAGTGTGATATAGAAAGGAGCGATAGGATCTTTGTTATTTTCGGTATGCGGACCAAACATTATAGTAGGATTATCATCTTCTAAATTAATAGTATCTGCATGACTTTCAACATATGACAAATTTATCATCTTGGAAACTTGTTTTCTATACATCGGATTTTTCTCCAATTCAACCAGAGGTACCAGAATTTTAATTTTATTAATTTCACTTTATAGATTGAAATTTCCAATTTCCCTTTTGGCCTCTTTGGTTGGGATATCTATTTATCTCTTTTATGACCTATTAGTCTGTGTTTCTTTAGTTTCAGCTGTCTTTGTCTTGGCAGTTTGTGTTTCATCTATTTTCATTTTGGTAGCTTGCGCTTCAACTATTTTGGTTTTGGCAGCTAGCTTTTCATTGGATGGTTGAGAGGTCTCATTCTTTTTACTTCTCGAAAAAAAATTCTTCGGTGGATCAGTTGTAGAATTTTTATCTCTAGGCCTTAAATTATATTTTTGTTGAAGCTCGGCCATTATAGAGTCGGCGATTCCTTGATAATCAGATTTTTCCATATTATTTATACTTTCGTCCCTTCTGAACAGTGGTTCTTGACCCAAATACCTTTCATAATATTGCTTGGATAGGTGGGGTTCTCGGTCGTTGTCACCGATTTTGTTTATATCTTCATCTAACTCTTCATAGTCTGATACGTCGTCATTTTGCATGAAATTTTCATTTTTTAAGGAGCTTTGATTCTCCGGTCTTCATTTTTTATTGGTCTCTGTAGGATATGGGGGTTGGGGTTCCTTCTGAAATATCTCTTAGAAAAAGAATCAGTTTTAGCTTGGTCAAGTTCCATCCTAGAGATCTTGTTTGATAACTCTTTGATTATTTTAGCCATGTCATCCATTTTGTCCTTCACGGACCTCCCAGATCTAGAGTGTCCAGCTTATTCTCTGAAACGTTTGGTTTCTCTAGCTCCCGTCTTGACTTTGTTTTTCATTTTTCCCGATGCCATCATATTTGACTCGATTTTGATGGAATCATCCTACAGTCTTGTGAGGTCAGTAGACCTCCTTTCTCTAAAAAGCAGGGAAAATTCGGGCTCAAAAGCTCTTGCAAAAGTTACTTTAGTCCCAGGTTTGGAGGGTTTAACTTCAGCTGGAATTTTGTGATAGATTTTATTAAACCTTTGGGTGAAATATAAGATGTACTCTGAATTCTTCTTCATCAAAGCCCCAAATTCTATCAAGTAATACAAGTGATCCTTTTTCTCTCCCCACTGCCTTAAAAATGAGGCTTCTAGGGCGTCATAAGATGTTATAGAAGCTACCAGGAGCCCTCGAAACCAAGTTCTAACTTTCCCTTCAAAAATTTTCACCAGAAGCCTCGATAAAACATCATCACGCTCAATGTCGAGGATATCCGTGAATTGATCGAAAACTTTTATGTGCTCAGTGGCAGTTAGGTCTCCTTCCCCTGTGAACTTTGATAAGTTTTTCATATAGTTGTCTCATAAATCATGAAAGACATGAGGAAGGATTAAAGGGGTGTATCTGGCCACCAATTTGGCAAAACTCCTAGGAGGGGGAGGTGGTGGCCCTTGGTTGCCTCCTCCTCTGATCGCAGCCATTTGAAGTTGAGGGGATGAAATTAGATATCTAAAAAGAGGGTTTTCATACACTTGTAGAGGCCTTTCGGCTACCTCAGGATGAGGAGATTGAGGTTCTAGAGATAGACCAGTAGGAGACAAAAAATCTAAAAAAGGGGGAAAAGGGAAATGAGGATTAGGTTCTTCGGACTTACAGGATATATAGACAGGAGAACCAACGGGAGTTGAATCAAGATACATGATATATGCCTCAGAGTATCATGGAATCAAAACCTTTACTTCAGGGATTCATGAAATAAAAGTAGGTATAGAAAGGGGGCCTTTACCTTTACTGATAGAGGGAGAAGTCAAATCAGTCTTGACTTTTATTTCAAGTAAAATTGGTTCAGGGTTTATGATTTTGGTTTCAATTTTATCAGTTGATGTATCTTCGAAGTGGCTTTGTGTGTAACTTTCTTGTGAGATTGATTGTTCAAGTGGAACCTTAGCATTAGTTTTCATAGTTTTGGGTTGGTAAACCTTACTTGCAGGTGCAACAGCCTGCTTGGGGTATCCCCTTGGTCTCAACATCTTTTCAGGATCAGCTACAGGCATAGTCTGATGTTCGTCTAGGTTCTTCCTGGTATTCTTTCTATTGAATGCCAGCTTATATATAGTGGAGTCTCCATGTGAAAAAATAAAATCCTTAATACAGTATTCAATCCTTGTTCACTATCAAAGACAAAATATTACCTTGTCATTTCTCCCAAGGAAAAGTAACTTCATATCTCCATCCTCGACAACGACTCCAAAACGATTTTGTTCCTTAGATTAGACTTAAGTCTTAAAAGTGTAATTTCAAGGCATCATAAAAATAAAACTTGATTCTTAAAGGTGCTTTTTATTCCATTATTTATACAAGATTTAATTCCTCAAATGAAAATAAAACAACACAGGATAGAGGTCATAGTTTGTGGTTTGAGTCGATTTATGAAATCAGATGGTGTGAGGGAAGCTTAATTTTTTTTTAAATGAAATAAGGAATCAATGCAAGATGAATCTTACCTCATTTGCAGTAGAAGAAAATAAAGCATGCACTCTTGAAAAGGATATAAGATTTAGCTATCCAGGTAGCTCAGAGGTCTTGTATTTACTTACAACAAATACAAAGGAAAAAATACTTTCTTAATGAAAAATTGATTTGATGTGATTACAGTAGCTGTGGTACTAAATTGTAAACACTCATTTATAAAGGAGAAATAAAAGAAACTAGAAATATGGAATATGAGAGGGAAACATAACTTAAACTACACAAAGATTGGAATATCTTGTCTATGCTTGTATTAATTCTCACAAAGGATAGTTTCTCTCTTTTACATTCGACAAGAAGAAGCCTTCATTAAGTATTCAAACTAAGAATTTATACAAAATGATCCCAACCCTAGACGGTTGAAATTATCGTAATTCAAAAACATTAAATATTAAAAATAAAAATTGGAACGTTTCATCTGCAGATTTTTGTCTGTTTACCTGTTGGCAGAGACGTTTCTTCTTCTCACACTCCAGCACATAAAAAAGTTGGTCTCTAATCATGACTTGTGTATCATATTCTCCCAGAATTGCTAGCTTTCCCTTGCTTGACGCACTGAACGCACCTACCCACGAATTGAACCACGAGCCTAGAAGGCTCTACTATATCATTTTCCTCAACAATGTATAACCTCTTTTCTATATGAGGTAATCTATCCTCTATCCTTCTAGATTATAGTGATAAATATTGTAGTTGTAAGATAGGATTGACTATCCATTTTCTTATCTGAGTAAGGTCCACCTGCTTCAATTGTAAAATTTCAACCCTAGCTTCTTCCATACTTGTTTTGAAATCAAATTGATTATTAGCTAAATCATTTTTTCCCAATACTTCGGGGATATTATTTCTTCCAATGCATAGTGACTCCTTATAGAGAGCATAGAATGTTTCTTCACAAACTTTCTTCAACTCTTTGGCCAGTCTTTTTCTCTCAGCTATATTGGCCTCCCAGGTCTTAAGTATCATGTCTCCTTGGGTTTGCTTTGAGAGGGACAATTTGGTGAACCTGGCGACTTCCTCCTTTGTTGTTTCTAGGATAGCCTCCTGGAATGTGACTCTAGATGTAGTGGCCTCCTTCTCTTTCATGAAAATATTGTTTAAATAGTG
>ML776704.1:1734571-1758921 GCA_009831015.1 Picea engelmannii
AAATTCAATATCCTTTTCCTTTAATTGCATCGATTTACCAATACCTCTAGTGATGAAGCATTTACTTTCCTTAATGAAAAATATTTTAGGTGGTGATCTAGGATCTTACTTGGAATGATTGTTGTAAATCAACTATTAATGTCATTAATTTTTGGTGGTTCGCGATTAAAATCTTGGACAATCAACATTTGAATTCACCCGAGTTACAATTCAGTGAAATATTAATCACAGAATAACTCTTCTTAACTCATTAAGTAATCACTTTTAACCGTGTAGTATTTCACAGTTTTTGACTTCGGGATTTCAGATAACACCTCAAGATAAGATTCGCGAAATGCAAAATCATGAAGGGATTAATTAATTTCTTAATTACCTTTAATCTTTTATTAATCATGTTTATCGTTCAATGTCTTTCATGGTTTCAGACTTCGGGATATCAGATAACATATCAAGATAAGATTTCCGAAACACAAAATCGCGTAGGGATTTATTAATTTCTTGATTTCTTTTAATTCTTAATTAATCCTGCTTAACTCTTAAGACACTCAGGAGTTTGGGTTTCATGAATTAGGGACATGATAGATGGTAAGGGCCCGAACACCGAAATCGTGAAACCATTGATTAATCATTAATCGAGATTAATTATTTAAAATTGGCTTAACCTTTGTTATCCAAATGTTTTGGGTATCGGGACTTCAAAAATGTTATATGGTGAAATGCGTAGAGCATGAGACTCCTAAATATGAAATTTTGATGCAACATCTCTAGAGACTAGACCTTTTAACATTCAGGTGGCTCCAAAACATTATTGAAAGAAGATTCGTTTGATCAAAGTAGAAAACTTCATCAGTTGTGAGAACTTAGCGCACTTTTCTCTTATTTAACTGAGAATGAAATCTATTTGAAATAAAAAAATTAGAAATATATATGTGTTCCAACAAGAGGCAATACATGTCAATGATTGGTAGTCTACTATATGTGACAACATCTAGACCATATGTAATGCAAGAAGTTGGACATGTGGCATGATTTCAAGAAGCACCAAAGGAATCACATGTGTTAGCAGTGAAGAGGATTTTCAGATATCTCAAAGGAACATAAGAGTTTGGATTATGGTATGCAAAAGGAAAGGACCTATCTCTTATTGCCTACACAGATGTAGATTGGGTAGGTTGTATTGATGACCGACGAAGCACCAGTGGAGCAATGTTCTACTTGGGTGAGTGTTTAGTATCATCGCTAAGCAAGAAACAATCATCAGTATCTCTATATATCTACAGCCGAAGTAGAGTATATTGCATCATCATCATGTTGTACACAAGTTATTTGGATGAAACAAACTCTAACAGATATATAGGTTGAGTATGATGAGCCCATTCCAATCTATTGTGATAATACAAGTGCCATCAATATCTCAAAGAACCTGGTGATGCAATCCAAGACGAAGAACATTCTAATCAAGTATCACTTTCTAGGGGAACAAGTTGCAGAAAAGAACATCAAATTTTAGTATGTGGGCCCAAAAGAACAAGTGGTAGACATATTTACAAAACCACTTCCACGGGAAGCCTTTGAGTATCTTCTCCAGAGACTTGGAGTTATTTCTACTCCAAAATGAATTCTTTTGAATGCTTATCTTATATGTCTTAGATGTACATGAGGAAGCACCATAAAGAGGAAAGTTCAATTAGGGGGAGAAGCCCTGGATGGAAAGATACCTTTGCCATTGATGACAAAGGGGGAGATATTTACCATATGCAGAGGATGGAGGCATGATTCCAGGGGGAGAAATGGTCACAAAGATGCAAGGGATAGAGGCATGGTTCCAGGGGGAGCATGAGTGATATGAATTCAATATTGCATGAAATGATTTCAGTATTTCATCAGAGTGTTGCCATCAATTCCAAAGAGGTATATTGTTGATTAAGGGTGGTTTTCATTGATGTCAACCCTTGAAGAAAGTTTGGTAGAAAATTTCAGTAGCACAAAGTTTTGGGTAATCGAACCAAGGTTGTTTCATGTATAATGGTATTAGTTTTAATATATATGAAGGTAATATTATTCTATATGGATAGTGCATGTCATGCCATTTCTGGTGGTATGTGGAACGTCACATAACTCCTCGTGGTTTGAGAGTTATGGCCTTACGAATTCAGAGGACCCGCATATGTTGGCTTGAAACCCCAAAAGGTCAAAGAAGTCAAAGAGCTTGCAAAGAAGAAATTATTATTTAAAAGATAAATTAAAGTGACAAAGTCAAGAAGGATTATTTAAATAATAAACTGAAGTGACAAAATCAAAGAAGATTATTTAAATGATAAAGTGAGGTGACAAAGTCAAGGAGGAATATTTAAATCATAAAGTAATGGAGAACTTTCTAATTATGGAAAGTGGTTAACCCTAAAAATGAGGAAAATAGGTTAAGTGACCTAGAAATGGGTTAAGTGACCTAGAATATGGAGAGTATAAATAAGAGGCAAGGCTCTCTAATTTTACATCACACTTGAGCATATTGAATATATATAGGTGACTGAGGTAACCAAAGGATATCTAAGCCAAATTTCAGAGGGAAGGTGAAGAAAAGAAGGTCAGAATTCAAGGGAGGATAAATTCTTTTGATGATTCTTTCTAAGATCCATTCAACAAATATTTTGTGTGGGGCACGGTCTACAAGGTCGCTCTCTAGAATAAGCCAGAATTCAGCAAGGTATGCCATTTTTTCTATAACTCCTTATCTTAGAGGTTCCAAGTAGTGAAACTTGGAGAAATTGCATAAAGTACACTGAAGAACATTGTATATCATTTTTATATCTTTAGTCATTACAGGTACATAGTTATGATTATTTCAAGTTAGGGTTGTTGACTAATCCAAAACTAGTCATGTGAGACTAAAGAAAAGTTTGATGAAAATGCTAGTCTCTTGTTGCTAAAGTTAAGGAAGGTTTGAAGGTATGTGATCATATACACCAGGTCTATTACAGAGTTACAAATCATATTTTGATGATGATATTGATGAGGGATTTTGGTTGAGGTACATGTTGGGTACATGGTTGAGACAAGTAGTTGATGAGTTGGCACATACATGAGGTGTACAGTTGATGATGTTGGTACATATTGATGAGTCATAGTTTATGAGTAGTTGACACATGATTGGTACATACCTAGTACATGGTTGGATGCACTTGTTTATGGTGCAGGTTGATTACAGGTTGTTTGGTACAGGTTGGTGCATGGTTGATGCACTTGTTTATGGTACAGGTTGATGCATGGTTTAGGTTTATTAGTACAGGTTTTCATCAATATATCTCACAATGATAGTGTGACAGTGATTCCATCATTCTACTTCTACTTTCGGGTGGTTGGAAGGGGCAAGGACCGATGGTTGTAGCCACCTTTCAGTTGTAGCCAGAGAACATAGGGGGTTGTAGCCTCCTACTGGTTGTAGCCAGAGAATAGGGGAGTTGGAGCTTCCTTCAGGTTGTAGCCTGAGAAACAAGGGGGTTGGAGCCTCCTTCCAGTTGCAGCTAGAAAACAAAGGAATTTGGTAATTCCAATGAAATTAATTCTTCAAGACATATAATAAAAAGCATTATGTGGTTTTCTCCCGCTTTCGGATTCCATGTAAAACACTCGTGTACTGTGTATGTGTATGATTGTTCATTTGTTCATTGCTTATTTACTCTATAGTTATTGGATGATAATGCTACATCGATATAACACTTGGATTATATGGTTAAAAAGGATTAAATTGCTCTATTACTAATTCATCCCCCTCTCAGTAATCCAACAAGAATTATCATTAACTATTATGAATAATGAATAATTTATACATGATATACTTTGTATAACTCAACGAGTGCACACTTGAGGAGAACCAATGCACCATAGTGGTGGTCTAGAGTGATATGGAAACACACTAGCAGTTACAGGAGTGAACTACCACCTATTCTAGTCTCTCAGGCAGTTATGGCAATGAACTACCACCTAGTTGAGTTAACTAGTCAACTAGTCTTCAGTTAACTTACTGAAAAGAGAGTAGTGAGGATTTAACTTAGGGAATCAATGGTAATGTGCCAGTCTAGTCATGATACCAAGGAAAGGTCTAATTATCATGGTGATGATCCCAATGTTGCATGGTGACAAAACCAATGGAGCATCTAAACTCAACTCAACTAGTCAGACTGAAGTGTCAACTGAAAGAGAATATTCTCCAAGTGGAATATTCTTCCCTAAATATAGGATATTGGATAATGACTAATTATGACTAATAAACAAGGAAAACCCCTTGGAAAAAGAAATCATAGGTATGTGTGAAGTAACTCCAACACCCACCTGAACATCACTATGGGGAAAATAAAGAATGGGTCCGGGCAACGAGTCCATGTTAGGTAACCAAATACAAAATATACACTATAATAAAGTAAGGAAAGAGGGAAAACCTCATGGGAACCCCCCCCCCCTCAAGGTACAATGTATGTAAAAAGAATAAGTACAGTTTCTAGGTAATTGTGTCCTTCACTCCAAGACGACTTCATAGAGAATGAAACTTCTGCTCAATGAAGGTCTTGTTGAAGATGTCTGCCATCTGTTCTGCTGAAGGACAGAGTTGTAAGTCGATTATCCCCTCATGTACAAAGTCCAATATGTAGTGCATGTGGATCTCGATGTGCTTCATCTGTTGCCTCTGAACTGGATCTCTGCAGAACTTCAAAGTGCTCTGGTTGTCACACCATATGACAATCGTCCGATGAAACTGAATGCGCAACTCAGTGAGAAAATTTTGTAGCCACATATCCTGAATTTTTATGTTAAATACCCCTCTATACTATGCCTCGACTGAAGATAGATCAATGGCATCTTTCTTCTTGATCAACCAATAGATAGGCTTGGAACCAAGACTGAGTGAGTAACCAGATGTGGACTTGCGATCAGTGTTATCTCCATCCCAATCAAAATTAGTAAACCCAATGAGATCTAATGTAGATTCAGCTACATAATGAATCCAAAAGGTGATGGTGCCCTATACGTATTGAAGGATATGCTTTGAAACTTTCCAATGTAGCTCGTGTATGAACCTAGAAATTGTGCCAACTGCATATGAGAGGTCTGGTCTGGAGTGTGTGTGATACAAAAACTCCCCACTAGTTATCTGTACAGTGTGATGTCAACGAGTGGAATCTCCCCACCATCCTCAAGTTTGACTCCTGATAAGAAAGGAGTTAGAGCAAACTTGCAGTCTGTCATGTGAAATATCTCAAGGAGATATCATGCATACTTGGCCTGAGAGATTTTGATGCCTAATGAAACCTGGTTGATCTCGAGTCCAAGGAAGAATTCTAGTGGATCCATGTCTGTTGTAAAACACCTATAATGTAGAATCCTTTTGACTACATCAATCGCTAAAGTCGAGAACCCTGTGATCAAAAAATCATCGACATATAGAACTAAAAGTAGAAGTGAACCAGTCGTCCTGAGCATGTATACATTCAAGTCTTATTTACAATGTACAAATTTACATGACAACAGTTAGGAGTCCATATTGGCATACCATGCCCTCAGAGCCTGCCTGAGGCCATAAAGTGACTTCGTCAGTTGACGGACCAAAGATGAGTCTTGCATAAATCCTTGGGGCTGCTCCATGTAGATGTCCTCAGAGAGATCACAATGAAGAAATCCATTCTTCACATCCATCTAATTGAGGTCCCATCCTTTGGTTGTTGCAATGGTAAGTTTCAATCATATGGAATCCATCTTCTCTATTGAAGCGAAGGTCTCATCATAGTCAATACCATGAAACTGTTAAAAGTCTTTGGCGACAAGCCTAGATTTGTATCTGCTAATATGTCCATCTATTGCGCTCTTGATCCTGTAGACCCATATGCATATGACAAGCTTCCTCTCAGAAGGAAGGGGAACCAAATCCTAATTTTGGTTCTCGAGGAGGGAGTTGTACTCCTCCTACATGGAAGATTCCCAAAAGGGATTTCCAACAGCCTCGCCATAAGATTTTGGATATGAATATTGAACCAAGGAAATATTCCTTGAGGGCAATGGTTCAATGGAAGTGAATGAAACATGAGGCTGCTTGAAATAAGATCAATTCCTCCTAGTTTCGGCTGGATCACCAATGAGATCCCTTGCATCCTGAAGAGTAATTTGTGCCCACTTAAGCCTCTGCTCTGGCTCTGTAACTGTATCTGGATGCTCTGAATCTACATTTGACTGTACTGACTCTAAATATGAGTCATCTGAGTCCTCTGAATTAGAACTCTCATATGAATAAGAGTCAGCATGTGCATGTTCATCATCTCGGATAGGTGGAAGAATGAAGGTGTCTGCATGCGACTGTTGAGGTGCACGCGAGACACTTTCCTCAAAATGGACACTACGCTTGAATATGAAATGGTCAGAGGAAAGATCAATAATTCTATATCCCTTCACATCATCAGGGTATCCAACAAAAATGCACTCAGTTCTCTGTGGATCAATTTCCTTCCTCTTTTCATATGGAATCCGAGCCCATGCACGTGAACCGAAAATGAGAAAGTGGGTCACTTCCGGTTCGATGCCACTCCAAGCCTGATCGGGGGTCTTATCCTTGAAATATCTATGGGGAGATCTGTTTTGGATGTATGTTGCACAATTAAGTTCTTTGACCCATATTCTCCGTGGTAGAGACTTTTCATGCAACATGCAAGATGCCATCTCCTTTAGAGATCTATTCTTTCGCTCAGAAACTCCATTTTGTTGCAGAGTATAGGGAACTGTGTGTTGCAACTATATCCCTACCTCATGGAAAATATCATGGATCTCATGATTTACATACTCTCCTCCATTATTAGTTTGAAGGACCTTGATCTTCTTTCTGGATTGTGTCTCAACTAAGGCTTTGAAATCTTTGAGGTGTTGAACGACCTCGGATTTTTTTCTGAGAAAGTAGATCTATGTAAAACATGAGAAATCATCACAAAAATGAGAACAAACCTCACTTTATAATCGATGGATGCAGAAAAGGACCCATAAGGTTACTATGGATCATATCTGAAGGTGTGGAAGCTCTCTGAGACTTTCCCTTGTCGAATTTCTCTTGAGGGTGTTTCCCTAGAACACATCCCTCACATAATCCCTTGGAGAAATGGATGTCTAGTAGACCATCAACCAACATTTTCTTTCTAAGTTGTTGCATGTATCTGAAATTCAAATTTCCAAACCTTTCATGCCATATCCTACTACTTTCATCAACATGAGTAAGTAGTAAAGAAAAATTTGGTTTAATGAATTCAGAAAAAGTATACAATCTAGACAGATGATTTACCTCACCGATATAAACCATTGAGTTGGTTTGCATGTCATAGATGTACACAAAACTTGGTGTGAATGTGACTTTCTTTCTGGTGTCAAAATTCATCATCTGATACATGGAGAGAAGGTTGACAGAAATTTTGGGAACATGCAGCACGTTCTCGAAGCTTCCCTTGGTGAGTTCAATCCTTCCTTTTACAGTGACTTCGACACAAGAGTTGTCCCCCATAAGAATAGGAGGACCTTTACATGCATCCAAAGAAGAATATAGTTCTTTTGAGGCAGCCATGTGATGTGATTCTCCTGAATCTACGATCCAAGCATCAGGAGAGGAGTTGATGGCAATCAAGGCATGGATAGAATTTCCTTTCTTGGAATTCAGATCTTTTGGCTTCTTCTTCTTGGCACCCTCAGGGATGTAATATCCAAGGTTGTTTTGCTAAAGTATTTGAGACATCAGATCTATTTTTTTTTTCATGCATGAGTATTCCAAATGGAATCCTTTGTGACAGTACATGCATTTCTCCCCTTTTCTTCCTTTTTCCCCATTGGATCCGGAGGCATCGATGAAGGGCTTTGTGTACCCTTCCTTCTTCGGATGTGCATGAGTTTTTTGTTTATATTTATATTTATATTTATGATATTTTTGGCTGCCATCTTGCACAGTGAGTGCATGCACCTTTGGGCCTTTGATTTTTCCCATGTTGATGAACTTGGTTTTCTCTTGTGTCAGGGCTTCAATAAAATCCTCAAGAGAAGGCATCTTCCATGTGGTTCTTGAGGAGAATCTGACATAATGGAATGTGGATACAAATAAAGAGAATTCAGGACCAAGCTTGGAGAGAATACTGAGAACCATTTTTTCTCCTCCTCCGATTTATCAACCTCGCAAGTTTTGAGTTGCGACAATAAATCCTTGAATTTTGTAAAGAAATATTGGATATTGTCGAATCATTTTGGATCCAATGTGAGCATATCCACCTCTAGCATGTGTCCCCTCATATCATCCTATTTTCAAAATATCCCTTCCAAGGTGGTCCAGTATTCATTGGGATTCTTACAGGAAGATATGTGAAAAGGGAGATTGGGAGAAATAAGACTGCAAATTGTTTCGAGTGCCTTATCCATGCGATTTAAGTACTTGGATTTTTCTATGGATGATGTCGGTTTTGTATCTGCATTCAAGGTTAACTTGTACAACCCTCTTGTTCAAATATGTATGGCTATTATCTCCTTCCATGAAAAATAGTTGTAAGGTGTAAGAATGAATTCTTTTTGGAAATCCATCTTTCCGTTGTCTTCAATCTTTTGTACCTGCAAATAATTTTGGTGTAGTTTTTTCTTAGAAGTCAGTTGGATCTGATAACATGTAAATTTTTTGAACCTCCATAGAATAGATCTATCTAAACAATAATACACACATTTTTAGAGAGAATTCGAGAAAGAAGAAGAAGGAGAGAAAGAATGAAAGAATTATCATTAACCTTTATGAATAATGAATAATTTACACATGATATACTTTGTATAACTCAATGAGTGTACACTGGAGGAGAACCAATGTGCCATAGTGGTGGTATAGAGTGATCTGGACACATACTAGCAATTATGGGAGTGAAATGCCACCTATTCTAGTCTCTAAGGTAGTTAAGGGAGTGAACGACCACCTAGTTGAGTTAACTAGTCAACTAGTCTTCAGTTAACTGACTGAACAGAGAGTAGTGAGGAGTTAACTCAGGGAATCAATGGTAATGAGACAGTCTAGTGATGATACCAAGGCAAGTTCAAATTATCATGGTGATGATCCCATTGTTGCATGGTGACAAAACCAATGCAGCATCTAAACTCAACTCAACTAGTCAAACTGAAGTGTCAACTGAAAGAGAATATTCTCTAGGTGGAATATTCTCCCCTAAATATAGGAGACTTGATAATGACTAATTATGACTAATAAACAAGGAAAAAACTTAGGAAAAAGAAATCCTAGGTGTGTGTGAAGTAACTCCAACAAACTTGGGGTGATAAGTTTTGAGTTTCTTTCCTTTGGAATAAATTTTACAAGGCCTTTTTTAATCTAATTCCCAACCAAAGACATTTCCAAAAGCTTCCATGCACTCATATATTATATTTGTCCCAACAAAATCTCATACAATGATGTAAAATGAAAGAGGAAACCACTGAGATCAAGAAGCGCATTGTCCTCCATTAAGGGCTCACCAACACATCTAAGGATAGAGTTAAGTCTCATTTTGGGCATTGTTTTACATAAACCCTAGAAGGAATGATCTCTAGAAATTTCTAAGTGGCCTCCAGTGAGGTCTTGAATTTGAAAAATCATCTCATTTATAGGACACACACTCTTAAATATTTATATAACAAATTTATATGGCCACCATGTAATATTGACATTCATTTTAATATAACAAATATATATTTTTCTAAAATATCATGAGTCATTGGGTACAGGTTTGCAAATCTAAAGAATAAATGCAAGGTTGAAGGTTGGCCAAATAAATTTCAAGTTTGGCCAAATAAATTTTCCATTGTGCATTTCAAGTTTCAAATTTAAGTGCAGAGTTAGCATCTGATTAAGGGAAAATGTGAACATACAAAGGAAAGAAACAAGCATGTTGATAGTAGATTCATCTAGTTGTAACAATATTACAACAAAAAACTTATAATGATATTCCAGTGTCAAAAAAATTCCAGTGTTAAAAAATTACAACAATTCCATAGAATATTACATTTAACAATTTCAACTTTCTCATAATCAAAAGATAGAAAATCTTAGTTGAAATAATAAAAAGCAATCCATAATCATCTAAAAGTAGGATGAAAATAGTCCACAACTTGTCCATATTTTATCTCTTGCATATGCTACAGACCATATTCCATCTGTGAACTTGCCTTTGACAAAACATCTGCTTCTTCATTCATTTCCATGTATATATGATGAAAAGAGACAACATTAAAATTAGATGTTCCTTTTTATAGGTTAAACTTTTCATAATTTCAAATATCAACAAACTTGCAAAATAAAATTTCAAAATTCAATATAACAAAAACTCACCATGAAAATATGAAATCTCTAGTCTGTGATGTCCTCCTCTTGGACCCAAACCTATCTATAATGCCTCCCTACAAAAATGTCATGTCGTCCTCTTGGACCCAAACCTCTCTAAATCCATGCCTACAAAATTTATAAGCAATCAATATGGATTAATGAATTAACAACTTACTGGAAATATTATTATTTGCCATTCTGGATGTTGTTACATACAATACTAGACATTTAGTCCGCAAAATTCTATACAAGTTATATCCTTGAAAAATGTTCTGATTTTTACTTTAAAAGTTACAAAAACATTGTGATCAAGTCAAGCTCAAGTTAATAAATATATTGTGTGATATGGATAGATTGGCCTCTGGATATTTTCCTATATCTCTAATTTTCATATAGGTCAGAGGGTACTTTACCCATGAGAAAGAGTGAGAGAGATTTCAAGGCAAGATTACCATGAGTCAATGGGAAACAAATTCCTTAGCCTACAAATTCCACAACCAATTCATGGGTTCTTTATGAAATAAAAATACTAGCAAGTACTATTTGTATTATGAATATATTAGGATACCTACCATTCTTGATATGAATGGGTTACTTAGTACACTTGCAGGGTGAAAAGTCATATTTTTTGCAAATTTATAAACCTCCTTATGGTTTATCGATACCTTGCAATTGTATCTTTGGAATTCTAGTAGAAATTTAAAATTACTTAAGTCATTATACCAACATCATATAGTTTTTTTCATGCCAAACACATGCAGACAAAGTATGCCTAGGTTGTTTACAGCCAAATGCAGCTATGGAACAAAAACCATCCTTGTGACCACCTATTAGTTGAAGAAAGGTATTTGGTCAAGTAGTAAAAGGAAGATTTTTTTTTTAGAAGTTTTTAGTTAGAAATAGAAACATGTTTTACATACTTTCAAGTGAAGTTGAATGTTACTAGTTTTTACCAAGCCATTCTTCCAGGACTCGTATATACCTAAATGAGTTGTTGGGCATGAAATTTGACAATTAAAACAAAAAAATATATGTATATGGAAACCATATTTATATTATTTGTTCCAAGTAGTATTCTCAAAACTTTCCAAAGGGATTAATACATCAGTCCACAACTTTGATTAGATGGATGGAAGTATGTAAAATTTAAATTTGTTAAACTAGAAAGAGTTTCTTGCATGTGAAGATCATATTCTTATGGGGAAGGATTTGGTAAATATTTTTCTTGAAACAAAATACCATTGTACATGTGTTGACCAAGAATTTATTCCTATTACATTGAACACAAAAATCTATATTTTCCTTTGATAACAATTCTACATGCATTGTTGAGGATGCTGAGTGGAAGACAAACACCCGAGGAAAATTAGGCATACAAGAAAACTAGGGATACACTTGTAGTTTGGATTGATCATGATCAAGTTGTAATTTTTTTGGATAATAAAGGAATCTGTAAGAGGAGCTATTGCAGAGACTGTAGGTCAATACCACACTATTTTAGTGTCTCAACCAGTAGAGAAGTTAATATATTGTCTACAATACATTGCATCCTAACAGTGTTTACTACTAAGTGTGAAAGAGGGGGATGTTGATATGATTACTCTTTTAAAACCCTCTCATTGACAAACATCAGTTTAAAAGATGCATTTCCATATTTGTAAAATATGTCGTGGAAAAAGCATATGGCCTGTAAAGATGCATTTCCAAATCTACAATTTGATTGTGGACAATATCAATATTAGTTCATATAATATTAAATAAAGAGGGAGACATAGTCAAAGTGATTTTTTACCATTTTTATCCATCAAGATTATAAAAATAATGCTACTCTATGTAAAACATGTATTTGAAGAATATATTACAAGTTTTGTTCTACTAATGTTCTATATCATCCAATATCTTTGAGTCACACAAGTTTGGTGTGAATGGGATGACAACAAGGTGTCTAATAGTATTGATAAAAACAACTCAAGGTCACATAGTTTTTAGAATGTATGTTTTAATTATTTTGGGAAATGGAAATTATAGATCTATAAAATATGTCATGGAAAAAGCATATGTCTTGTAAAGATGCATTTCCAGATATATAATTTGAATGTGGAAAATATCAATAGTAGTTCATATAATATTAAACAAAGAGGGAAAAAGAATATGTCCTATAAAGATGCATTTCCAGATATGTAAAATATGCCATGGAAAAAGCATATGGCCTGTAAATATGCATTTCCAGATCTACAACTTGAACATGGAAAATATCAATAGTAGTTCATATAATATTAAATAAAGAGGGAGACATATTCAAAGTGATTTGTTACCATTTGTATCCATCAAGCCTATAAAAATAAGGCTACTCTATGTAAAACATATGCTTGAATAATATATTACAAGTTTTGTTATACTAATTTCTATCTCATTCTATATCTTTGAATCACATGAGTTTGGTGTGAATGGGATGAAAACAATATGCCTAATAGTATTGATCAAACAATTAAAGGTCACATAGTTTTTAGATTGTATTTTTTTATTATTTTGGGAAATTGAAATTTGAAATTCTAAAATATTATTGCACATGTAGGAGATATCCACACTACTTACCAATAGTAAATGATATATTATGGTTTTAGATATAAGAGAATTCATGAAGTTTGACTCACACTACTATATAGTTGTTTTGATTATTATGGGGAAAATTGTAGTCAAAGGGGGAGTATCATGGAGGTTTTCGAAGCTAGAGTTAGGTACTTCAAGTGAAAGAGGCCTTGGTTTGGGAAGTAGTCGACCCTCATGTTGAGATGGTATAAATTTGATGGGAAAAGTGGAGAACACAAAATAAGTGGAAAAAAACACAAGTTTTATGATGGATTTTAGAGGAGCAGTTTGAAACCAAGTACTGAGTTTGTGAGCCATCAATATTAAAGCAACCTAAAGGTCTTGAAGCAAGACAATCTAAGGCATATGGTTTATGTACCTTCCAACCTTTCATTGGTTCCAACATAGATACCTATCAATTTGGGAATGATTGTCTTCGCTACCCTTTATAAATCCATCCTTCTATGGGATGTCAATATTCAAATAGGTAGCAAGAAAGGGAACTCATAAAAATTACTAGTAATTTTATAAACAATTTACCCAAACAATTACCCATAACAAACAAATAATGTACTAATAAATAAATATCCATTAAAATAATGTAATGTCTTGAAAGATAAAAAATTTGAAAATGTTGTAGACTATTTGATGACACATTCAATACAAAAATGAATAAAATTCCAAAAATTGTATATCCATTAAGTACAAAATTGATTAAGTAAGCATTTGATAAAGCTCTCATAAAAACAAACTAGAATTTACAAATGCAACATATATAATCTATGAATTATCATATATGGTTGTGCGTTCTCTGCCACTCTCTCCTCTAACCACGTTCTTCACCACTCTCTCCTCCACCAGTCTTTGCTCCAAATTGGCCTATAACAAATTTGAAATGCATATTAGATACATGATTGTAAGTACTTATCTTTAAAAAAACTAATAATTACAATTAAATTATGACGCATCTAATCATAGTTAGAAACTTTCAACCACTATTGATACATGTGAATTGTCAACCAAAACATCTTCCAAGATGGAATAAAGTTGTTTCATACTAAAGTTCACCTCCAGTTTCCCCTATAATACACACACACACACACACACACACACACACACACACACACACACACACTAATCATCGTTAGAAACTTTCAACCACAATTGATACCTATGAATCGTAAACCAGAACATCTTCCAAGATGGAAGAAGGTTGTGTTGTACATATATATATATATATAGACCATTTTTTATATAATTAAAATATTGACACTTGAACACATAGTTTTAAACTTTGAAACATGATATACCTGTGAGTTGTGAATCTATGGAATATCTCCCGATGTAAATGATGTTTAATTTAACATTCTAGTATACTGCAATTATTGAACATAAAATTTTTGTGTTAGTTTAAAAATTGTGATGATGTGGATCTAATAAAATAATTATCATCGAATGCATGAAACATTTACCAATTGTAACACATACCAATCCAGTTCTACCTTCCGCATGCCCAATTAAGTCTTTCCAACCATTGCGACAAAACTTTGCATAAGCATGTACCTCTTCGAGGCTCATGTGATCTATCTCATCATCTATATTTTATACAAAAATATCATGAGAATTGGATTGTTCTCTATGTTAGTTCAAACCTACATCAATACCATACATAAATGAATTTAAATTCTCAGCTATTGCCTCCCTCACGTCCCAACCAAATTGTGAAGTGGCCTCCATATTTGAACATAGAGAAACCACCCTTGGTGGATGAGATACCAAGGGTGGTGTAGGTCTAGGAAAAACTGGATCTTGAAATGCACCTCTTCTATTATACATTTGACCTTTATCAACAACATAAAATTTGAATGGTAAATCGGTATAATCGGGTTGCATTTTCTAAAAAAAACTCTACATAAATTAATCTAGAAAAATAATATGGCACCTCATCATTCCATGGAAACTAACATATGTTTCCAAGAATCAATCATAAATATGTCCTGCAATGTGAGGGTTCTTGAAATATTTCACCTTCGACATTCGTCGCTTTGGTCCTTCCTTAAAATTGAACATTGATTTTGCCTTCTCTTTTGACACCATTTTCTCTATTTCGGGCCATTTATCAGGGTCCATCACTTGTCTCCTTCGCCTCCTCATCAAATAAAAAAACAATTGTTTATTGGCCCAAGGTTCTTATATACATCAATGAAGTTCTCTAAATAATGAAAAATGGTATCCAAGCTTTGTTTGCTCTCTGCAGGGAGATCCATTTTCTCAAGATCATGCTTCAACTTTGCATGGTGGTTTGTGTAATGTCGAACAATAATTTTTTGAAACTCTCCTTCCCAAGGATGCTCCACACCAATGTTGGAGGGATAGGTGGTGATAAGGGTGTAATATTCATTTTCTTGAAAATAATTAGGCCCTTGTTCACCTTCACACTCACCCTTTGCTTCATTATTGTCCCTATTATACCCTATCATAGGGATAACTAACAAAATCATGTCTCAAGGCCCACAGATCCTAGACATGGATTTTCAAGAGCCAGACAACTTGAGCTTGGCCTCGGAGGGCCCATCTTTCCTTAAATGCATCCCATCTATCAATAGAAGCAACATCCATCCCACTAGCCTGGTCATGAAGTAGCAATAGGTCTTGCTCCATGAGGTAATTAGTCTGGGTATCATGGTATGTGTCACTTTGATTTTCAAAGGATTTGAATATGTTGCAATGAACTCTCCTTCATTTCATAAAGTTTGCTTGGAAATTATGCTCTTTAACTTATTCATACCTGGGGGGGTGACATAATTCCCTAGTAAGTTGGTTCCCCTTTAGGATGAGTTTTCACTAGGTGGGTCTATGAAAGGTCATCTTCCATTCCTTCCATACTAACCACTTTTCATCATTATTCCTCTCATATTCCCCTACCTTGGTTTGGGCATTGGGTTTTCCACACTAGGAAGGGTTGTACCTTGCCTGGCACGAAGAAGGGACTAATGGCCTAGAGGTTAAAAGTAGTTGCCAAGAGTTAAAATCCAAAATGAAACCTTTGAGATGCTTCACCTAGGGATTCCCGAGAAAGCAATAAAAGGATTCTCAGTAAGAAAATGGGACTTGTAAGATTAAAATAAAACTCAAGTTACTAGTTGGTGGATGGGAGTTCTCATCATGAGTCGGCCTATTAGGTCCATGGGCATGTAATGGTATGAAACTACCATTTATCTGGTCACCAAACTAGGTTAGTGACTCTTGGTGGCATATCCAATGGAAAGGGAGTCTCATCAAGAGCCAACATTCTCATTTCCATGAAATGTTTGTGGGTAACACTGTCACCTCTAGTCACCACGCCAGGACAGTGTTCCCTAGGTTTTCCCTTGAAAAGAAAAAAGACCAAAAAGAAATAAGACTAATAATAAAAGGCATTAAATGGTATAGTAAACAAATGCATCCATGATAAGGTGTATCTTGCCCTCTATAGAGGCACCCACATGAAAGACCTACATTTCCCTGTTATCACTACACCCTCTTCCCAAACACTTCCCCTACACCATTTCACACACTTGCATGACCTATATTGGATCTCACCTCAGAAACACCCCAAACTTGAGAAGGATTATCCCAATATGACATCCTGAGATCCTCTTCAAACCTGACTTGTTAAACTGCATAACATCTTTGAGCATTTTTTTGGGTAAAGTGGGGTTTGATGCACATGTTTGGGTAATTTGATTATTAGATGTGATTTACATTGTTATTATCCCTGTGAATTATGAGACCATGGAGGGCATACTTATTGATTTTGCATGACTTTTCTTGGTGGATAGGCACATATGGGGAGATGATTAACTCAAACCTCCATGGGGATGAAATCCCACAGATGGATGATCTGACCCCAACCAGAGGCAGAGAGATATCAGAGACTTGCACCAGGAAAAAAGAAGGACTTTTCACCAAATACAATTTGGCAAACATAGACCCAAGGGGATCTTTCTCTTCCACTTGGACATTGGCCTTAGGAGCCCCATGACACCTTTATGGCCCTAGACATCACCAGTCATTAGGATTGGCATTATGAGGAATTTGTGTGTTAATTGGCATGTGTGGCATCATTCATGGCCTTGGGAGGCCTAATGTTTTGATATGGGGCCCCACGTTCCAGCCAGGAGACTCAATGTTACCCTAGAAGGGCATGGCATCACATCTAAAAGTGATTTTAGGGTTTAATTATTTGAATTTGTGTAAAAGCTAGATTTTTCATGTAATTTGGCCATGTCGGCCTTTTGATGACCTAAATTTAATTAAAGGTCATAAATACTATATAAATAGAGAGATAAAACTCTCATTTTTTCATGTTTCACTCATCACACAATTGGTGGTCTGAAATTTGGCCCTCTTTAAGGGTTATTGGTTGAAACTAAGTGGTGTGCAACTTTTGGGGAAGCAAATTTTGGTGTATTTTGGCAAATTTTCATGTGGAGGATCTTCAACTAGGGTTTATGCTTGATTATTCTTGGTGAGGTAAGTAGAAAATATGCATTTATTTGTTGTGAATGAATTCTTATGGTGAATTTACTTGTTTCATGTCAAATATTATGAAATTGCTTGCTTGAAACCCTAGGAGAAAGACATGTGTTACTCTCTTTTTCTCTATAATCTTCCACTTGCTAAGATTTCTTGAAATGCACCTATCGAGAAGTAGACACTAGAGCCCCACCATTGTAGCACTCTAGTAACTCTACTTCATTAACTATTGCATTTTTATTTCAATTTGTATAAAGGAAAAGAAAAATCGCCAGGGCCTCATTTTTATTACTTTCTAGAAATTATCTCTTAGGACTTGGATTTTTTAGGCCTTGGGCTACCAACACCTCTCTCATCCTCTCCATATCATTTGACTAAGTATTATCATTTTTATTTTCCTAAGATTTGTTTCTGCCATCATTGACTCCATTACCCTAGAAGGCACTAGTCTATCCACTACAAGTCAACGATTGGTCAAACTACTTTCAAGCTATCCTCTTTGGAACATCCACTAAATCCTACTAACCTTAGATTATCCTAAATCACTAAATAACTTGATTTTGTTGCAAAATATTGTTACAACCATATAACAACAACAAATTAACCCTAAAAGTGATATGTTATGCTATCTAGACATTGCTAAAATTGCTTGTGACTATCTAATATCAATTTTCCTAGTTGGAACTATTATTTCAAGTCTTTTATCAAGAATTTTGAAGCATAATTAGTATGGTTGTTAAAAATTTATCATTTTTGTTATAAACTATTACACTACTACAATTTTATATCAACTAGTCTATTTTCTAAGAGTTCATAGTCTTATGAAGCATTAATATCATTTTGGTACTTGGAAAGTGCCATTTTTTCTCTGTGTTGTCTTGTTCTGGGCAGGTACACAATATTACTCTTTTTATTCATCTTCAATAAGACTTAAATAATATTTTAACTTGAGTGACCTGTGAGAGGGAAGGGATTTTCTTGTATGATTTTCCTTAGCCTTCTCAAACCCTCAGGTCATTAGGGATGTCTCCCCTAGGGTACTGCAACATACTCTTAAATAGAAAGGGGTTTCCTATTAAGGTGACAATGATAGGTCACTCCCAGTTATGCCAATTTTGTATCCAATTTTCTTGGGCTTTGGGAAAGTACAAATTGTGTGATAACATTTTGGCATCATTTATGGGGAACACTAAATCAATATTCCTCAAGACAACACTTTTTCGGTAAGCCTTTTCCTCAAAAGCCTCTATATTAGAAATATTACCTTGTGACTCCACTAAGGGTGATCCCCTCATCCCTTTGATAGTTTCAAGAAAATTATCTCGTGACTCCACAAAGCTCAGGGAGGTATACCAATCCTCCCAAGTCCTTTAGAAGAAAACCTCCTTGAAACTCCCCTATAGTAAAATAATTGTTTAGAGGCAATATTCCTTTAAACACAATGTCTAATGCTCAGACTCAAACCATTAATCCAAACCAAGATAATAACCAAAAACAATGGGCGTCCAAAATTTTCAAACCGTTAGACATAAAAAACATTCCAGGATATCCTAAGAAAATTCCCCCTAGGTATAAGAAATGGTTACCTAAATTCATTGGTAATGATGTAGTCACTGTCAAGGATCATATGAGAAACTTATGGGCCTTCTTTCAGCTTCATCCCATTAATGATGATATTGAATATTTATCTATGAAATTGTTCTATTCTACCCTCTATGATGGCGCTAGATGATGGTACAATAGTCTCCCTTATGCTAGTATTACAACCATGGAAAAATTGGAGGTGTTAGAAAAACAGGATCGCGGAGCAATAAAATAAAACAAATGAAAAAATAAAACATTGAAGATACACAATACAATAGAGACACATATATACGTGGTTCACCTAGTGTGGGCTACATCCACCAAAGAAATTGCTAGGTCCTTCCTTTATTATTATCCAACAAATGAAGGGATACAACCTACAACACACTCATTGTAACTTTCTCTTCTTTCTCTCACAGTCTCCTCACTCAGAATACAATATTCACAATGATCCATAGTCGCAATACATTTCCCTCATAAAAGAGGGTTTCCTTCTAGGGAAAGAAACCCTAACATAACTTCTACCGTCAAATCTGTGACCTTATAATGAACGGTCCAGATTTACTATGAATTTCTTTTTAACAGAAATGAGTATATTTATATTATATCAAAAAATGCTAGAATTCCAAAAAGATACAGTCGGCAAGGTGCAGGAAGCTCTGCTATTTCTAGAGAAACAAAAAATCCTTTCTATGATGGTGTCAGATTTGGCCATTATTATGTATAGGCTATAGTATTTTCATGTGAAAATGGCTATAAAACTATTTAATAACAACAAAAATTTATAATTGATAAAAACTAGAGTTATATGTAGGGTTGGCCTGGATCGTTATTTTGTGTTGCTTGATTCTCCTCTGCTTGGTGTGCTTCTGCGTGGTGTTGAGCCTGATTGTCCTCTACCCAAACATGATCAGATAACCCTGGAGCCATCGAGACGGGTTGATCATTGCTAGCAACAGAGTAGAAGGTTGAAGGTAAATGGGATTTGTTCGTGCCTACAGAGTGAGCTTGTTGCTGAGGATTTCCCAGACGTTGGGTGACTACTCTTATCTGACTTGTATTGTGGTTAACCCCCTGAGGAAAATTGTCAATTCTCGGTTGTGTCTTATTTCCAATTGTTGCATCTGATTCTACATTTTAGCCACACTTTCATAGATCACTTGGTTTTTCTATTGGAGTTCACGATGTCACAAGCCTGAGCGTTCTTATAAGCATCTGTAGTATGTTCCCAGGGCTTGGAATTGCTCGTGAAGGTCTTCAATGGTACAAACTGGGCAGGTGAAAGGGTCTTTGGACCTTCTCCACATGATGTGGTAGTGCACGAGAGGTGAGAAGGAGTTGTGCAGAAGGATGTCGAGGTTGGCTGGGAGAAAAAGATGAGAAGAGGGAAGCGGGGAGATATGTACAGAGCCGAGAGGGATGCATAGCCAGGAGAGAGAGATGGATTGAATCCAATTGCCAAGGATCAACATACCATTAAGAGTTGGGGGAGCCATTGCGTCCCACGAGCAAGAAAGAAGTTTTAGCAGATTAAAGTGAAGAGTTGACACAAGGGGGTGATGGTGGATCGTCTGGAATTTTGGATGGAGATCCTTGATATAAAGGGGGCTCAAGTGAGGGGGAAGGGAAGAAGTGGGGGGGCGGGGGAGAGGGGAGGCACATGGTTGGAAAGGAGCCATGTTCCAAGAAGAGAAGAGGATATATCAGGCATGGGAAAGGGGCGAGGGAGTGTCTTGAGGGTCAAGGTGAGGGCCAGGGGGTGGGGGGGGAGGGAAGGGAGAAAGAGAGGGGAGGGGCGAGAGATGGGAGGGGAGGAGAGGGGGGTTAGGAAAATGGGGGGTGGGTCGGGAAGAGTAGAATTTATACTAGAGTTAGACGGGGGGCTAAAGGGCGGGCTTACTTATGGTAGCCAAGCATGAGAAGGGGTTTGATTGGTAAGAAGGTGACTCTATTCCATATTTTTGGCTTATTTCACCAAATTATCTACCTCTGAGTTTTGGTTTCGCAAGATATGGAAGAAGCTCAGGCTGATGAATTTTTTCTTTAGCAATTTTATAGCTGAGCATATGCCTTTGAGTGGGCCTTTTGGTGAATTGGATTGAACTTGAAGCTCCTTTATGACTATTTTAGAATTGTAACAACCCTAGTTAAATAGTTGCTTAAGGTTATCAAGAATAGTTAATTAAATAATTAACTATCCTAATTTGTATTAGTTAAGTAATGATTAACTATCAATAATATTATTTATTTATTTATTTATTGTTTAATACATGTTGATTAATTAATTAATTGATAACTTAACATATTTAATGATTTGGGTAAAGAATTAAAGGCTTAATAACTTTAATGTATTTTATTATAAATCTTTACGTATGACAGGGGATAGGGTATTGAATGGAGGGATAAGGTGGGTGGCATTAAATGAAGGAGGAGGCGATGAATGGGTAGGATATGAGGGGGAGAGGCATTCGAAAAAGGAGACTTTTTGGAATTTGGGGAAAGGAGGGCATTTGAGAGCAGAGGATAGTTTTTGGTTTGGAGTTTGGGTGAACTATTGCAGGGGGCACCAGGTTGCTAGGATTTTTGGGCTCGGGGGCTAGGAATCCTCACGGAATCCTGGAGCTAGGGAGCCGAACAGGCTCTGTTCCTAGCTGGCAAGGAGGAAAGATTCAGTTTTGGGCAGAGTTCGGGCAGAGCAGCGGAGAGGACAATCGGAGATTTGGGAATTAGCATCAGACAGAGGTATGAATTTCATGAATTTGTTGTGTTATGTGGATGATAATTAAATTTACTTTCACGTTGTTAATCAATTTAATTTATGTTGAATAATAAACGATTATACGTTGATGACATAATTGTACATGGTATAATTTCTTCATTCTTTGATTTTATCTTGTATTTTTATAAGGCTCTATGGGGATAGAGGCCTTACACATGGTATCAGAGCCCAATTTCAAAGATGAAACCTAGGGCTTGACCACCCACATAATTGTGCAAATTGTTCCCTAAAAACAACTCCTAATCTACAGCCTGGAAACCTTTTATTTACAGGTTATAAACCTTATGAAGACTCCCATGTTCCAACCACCTTTACTGATCCTACTAATCCTCACCTGCACAAAGGAAGGATTAACAAGAATTAGCTTCAGAAATATTTTATTTTAAACCAAAAATTATGAAAGGTATATAAACAAAAGTAATATTCAACAATATTTTATTATAAACAAAATATTAGGAAGGTATATATACTAGTTTTCTTATATAGAGGATTATATATACAATAACAAAAAAAAAAAAATTAAAAAAAAAAAAATTACTTTGAAACTACCTTGGAATCATTCACAAAAAAAAATAAAAAATCATACTTTACGTAAGGACAATTTAACCCTATATATATATATATTTCAAAAGTAAAATATATTAGCCTATGCAGGTCTTGAACATTCTCTCAGCTCACTCACCAGACCACATTCGCTTAGCACTGATTAGCACCACCTATTGGTTGAACTCCATTTTCTCGAATCCCATACGTCTTTCCATCTAGAATACGTGATGGCACAATGCACTTCCCTCATTTTTATGATCCAAAACATGATAATCCACTCCAACAACCTCTCCATCTTCTTTTTCGTTCTTCAACCAAATGTTGGGGATCAGTTGAACTGATAGCAGGGGCAGCAGCATTCAGAGTCATTGCACTGCTACTGCCTACATTGTTGGCCATCATTAGCTTCCTCTCACATTTCTCAAACAGAAACCTACACACCACTGGTAAACCAAAATATAAGCCAGCGACCAATGCCAGAGCCACCATTAAATAAACCAAAAAAAAAAGAATATATATATATATATAGGTATAAAGAAAAAAATAATAGACCCAAGGCCCAATCTCTGAGAAATAACAACACACCATTGAGTGCATATGTTGACACAAGGCAGCACACACAAGTCCATGAGGAGAGATCCCATGAGAGGCATCCCACATTACTCATCATCTTAGCCCAACGCAAGCACAATCCAGGTCACACACAACCCAGCGTAAGCACAAAGCCACGATAGAGGAGCCATGCGCTGCACACACACAAAAAAAAGAATTATTAATAAACAAAAAAAAAATGTGCAAGCCTGTAGACCATTCACCAAGCCACGGGGAGGAGCCCGAAAAAAACCAGAAAAAGCACAAGCGCCAGCCCCATCACAAGCAAATGCCATGCATCAATTCATAGGGAGGAGGAACCCACAGGGGCATCTGAGCACCTGAGCACCGTGCACCAGACCAAACCACAAGGAACGATCCCACGGGGGCATATGCTTCTATACTGACCATTTTTTTTTCCCAATGCGGAGTCAATGCCCAAGACCTCCCACCGAGAAGAGTCTAAGCGGATGTAACCTCTTATGCCACAGATATGTTAATAAGAGGACTACACTGCACTCAAAACAACCATGTTTAAGACGTTGGATCATTATGATAATTGTGGGATTTGAACCCACACCCTTTCAGGCCAGAGGCTAAATCTGGGGCATTGAACCACTCGACCAAAATATCAACAACAACGGAGAAAATCGAAACAGAGACCTCTCCCACAAGCATAGTGCCTTCACCAAGGCTGACTCCTTTCCACAATACCAGTGCAAGCACCAAACTTTTCTGCATGTCAAGCACATACCAGCACACAAGTTACCCAAGTGCAAGCACCAAATTTTGAATCTACAATTCAATACACAAACAAACACAATCCCAGCGTAAGCACCAAGGCTGACTCCTTTCCACACGATACCATCCAAGCACCTGCAAAAACAAACAAGTCAATTCATAATAGCCACAACAAACAATCCAAAACCCAAGTGAACAGCCACAACAAACAGTCCATCACCGAAGGTGAGACCAAACGCCGAGTTGTAATAGAAGAGGAGGTCGCCAGAGGAGACCACACCAATACCTCCTCTGCGCTTGGGTTCTCTGTTGCCATGAGAGTTATGCATAATGGGATGAGGAGAGGAAGGATGACCTTGTGGGGCTAGGGTTAGGAGTGTAGGGTTTTGGGGTAGTAAGAACTGGGGGGGGGCACGTGGGCCTCATGTGAGGACCCACTGCCCGATTTTAGTTATTTATTTATTTATTTTATTTATTTATTTTAATTATTATATTAAAATTAAACATAAATTTATAAATTAGGTTAAACATGTTATATTATATTAGGTCTAAACCTTTAGATAGATTTATATATATAAATCTATCTAAAGGTTTAGACCTAATATAATATAACATGTTTAACCTAATTTATAAATTTAT
>ML776704.1:1778172-1791900 GCA_009831015.1 Picea engelmannii
TAAGGAGAAATTTAAGGGGTGATTAAGGAGTAATTTAAGGAGTAATTTAAGGAGCGATTCTGGGGGAGTGAGAGATTTGAGTCTTTTAATAATTAAAAAGAAATTAATTTTGGAGAACCAGAGGCATGTGTGACACTTGGACGACGGAGACTGTTAGAGGGTTAGTCATTAAAAATTAATTAATTAATGATTTATGAATTGGGTCAGTCTCAAAATTCTATAAAAGGAGGGGAAAGGAAGGAAGAAGGGGATGAACGGTTAGTGTAACATTACGCTACCGAATTGTGGCTTGACGGGTTGCTTGTGAGGAGTTGGGTATATCTCAGCTGTGTTTGGAGTGGTAGCTCAGCCGTGGAGGCGAGCTGAGACGTTAGTCTATCTCTGGTTCTTGTGTGGCCCCTTTGCGGCTCGGGGGGCTAAGGGGGAATCAGAGCACCCCTAGCGTTTGGCTGGGAGGTACCGGTGAGATTTCTTGGGTCGGCAAGCGGAAGCGGCACGGAGCGAGGGAAGTGGCACAGCGCGAGGGACGTCTCCGAAGTGGGTGAGTGGCAACGGTATGATTTTAATGGTGAAGTAGGAAGCAGTTTTATATTTGGCAAAAATTATTGTTATTGGTGATAATATGATGAGATTGGTTGGCATTATAGTTTGCAATTTCGTTCCGCAATGATATTGTAGAGTTTGTTTATATTCTGATTATGTGTCACCTTAGTTATGATGTCATGTGTTTTTGCATTGATATGAATTAGGTGATGTTGTTAATTTCTTATTTGTTAAAAAGAAAAAAGAAAAAAGAAATTTTTCTATTGTACTTCGCTATTCATAGACATAACGAAGAGGGTGTTACACCTACCCAGAGAAAGCATCTTAGAGCTCTGGAGATTTTCTCTAGAATGCCTTTGGGAGCTAGTAGTCTTGAGCATTGAAAGATGGATAGTGCAGAAAGGAATGATTTGATTAGAATGGTTTTCCCAATGGAATTGAGCTAGCGGCCTCTCCAATTCTGAATTCTCACTGATATTTTCTCAATAATTTCTAACCAGGCTGAAGAGCCATAGGAGTTGAGAAAAATGGGCATTCCTAGATATTTAAAATAGTTCCATGTGGTTATGATGGGGAAGCTGAATATTCTGGCGATTTGTTCTTTTATATGCCCTGGGATGTGCCATCCATAAATTATACATTTTGATATGTTCATATTTCCACCTAAAGTTGTGAGAAAGGAGCTGAGAATCTTTTGAAAATGATTGGCAATGTGAATTGTCATTGATCCCAGTAAGAGGGTGTCATCTACAAATTGAGAATGATTTGTCTCTTTTACTCCTCTCACTATGAGTAGACCAAGGATCTTTCATTTTCTTCATTCCTCTTCCAATTTTTGGCTGAGGGAGTCTGCTAGCAAAATGTAGAGAAAGGGAGAAAGGGGGAAGCCTTGTCAAAGGCCTCTGCTTTCTTTGAAAAAATTGGTTGGATGCCCATTAAGGAGAGGAGAGACCCAGGGTGTACTAATGCAATATTTGATCAAGTTGCTGAAGTTTTTTGAGAATCCATATGCCTTGAGGATTGAGAAGAGAAAACTATGTTTGACCCGGTCAAAAGAATTTTCCATGTCGAGCTTGATGACCATGCCTAGATTTTTGGTTTTCTTGCTTGAATGGATGGCTTCTTAAACCAGAACAATGTTGTTTGTTATATGCTTGTCTCTAAGAAAATTTCTCTAGTTTTCTGAGATTAACTTTGTGAGCAAGGGGGTGAGACGGTTCATGATAATTTTGGTGAGTATTTTGTAAGAAGAGTTGTAGAGTGAGATGGAGTGGAAGCGAGAGAATTTAGAGGGGTTGGATTATTTGGGAATGAGGGCTAGGAAGGTAGAGTGGGTTTCTCCTCCAACATTTTTTTTGTGCAAAGTGTAATTTAGCAGTTTTTTTAGATCCCATTTGATGGTGTCCCAATAGGATCAATAGAATCTGATTGGAAACCCATCAGGTCCTGGGGCTTTATTTGGATCCAAAATCCAGATTACTTTGGCTATTTACTCCTCCGTGATATCCTGAGTTAGTTGATTATTTTCTTCTTCTGAAACTAACTCAGGGATATTTGTCAACATGTTGGTAGCCTTCATGTGTGTTGCTTCCTCCATTGGTTGCTAGAATAGATTTTTGAAATGGTGGTGAGCCTCTACTTTGACCTGTTCATATGAGTCGATTTTTTTCGCTATGCTAGAGGTAATGGAGGTAGTTGTGTTTTTGTTTCTCCAAAATTGATCTTTCTTGTGGAAGAAGGAGGTGTTTGAGTCTGCTTATTTTATCCAGAGGCTTCTGGACTTTAGACGCCAATGTTCTTCTTCCCTACGTAACGTGGCCTGAAGATGTTGTTGCACCTCTTTTTCTTGATTTATCAAAGCTTCTGTTACTAGTTCAGATTATATGTTCTGCTGGATTTTTCTAAGTTTCTCTATTTTTTCTTGTTTTTCCTGGTGGGGGGGGGGGGGTGAATTACTTTTTCACCCAATATTTGAGTGATATCATGACGGATTTAAGCTTACTTTTCTAGACAAAATTAGGGGATCCGGAGAATGAGGTGGTCCAAGCTTGAGTGACAAGAGAGGGAATGGTTGGGTTATCCATCAAGAGCTGATTAAAATGGAAGGGGAGGGGGGCAAAGTTCTGAGGGGAGAGGAAGGAGACGGTAACGGGTTTGTGATTTGAGATTGCAAAGGGGGGAATTTGGGAGGAGATGTCGAAGGGGGAGAGGAGGAAATTATTGTTGATGAGAAAGTGGTCTAGGTGGGCTGCAATATTCTAAATTCCAACCTGTTTGTTGTTCCAGGTGTAGTTTCCTTTGGTGGGTTTGATGTCTTGCATGTCCTAATCTGAAATGAGGTTGGTAAGGTTTTCTGAGAAGGGGTCTCTTACATTGCTTCCTCCTTTTTTTTCCCTATGGATGAGGTGGGTGTTGAAGTCTCCCCTGATTATATAGGAACAGGGGTCTCTGGAGTTTCAGAGATTTGAGAGAGAGGTCCAGGTTTCCATTTTGTCTTTATAAGTGTTTGTCATGTAGATATTGACCACAGAAATGACATTGTTGTTATCCTTATTTTTTAGGACTATTAGAATCCAGTTTTGAGTTTCAGAGATTACCTCAGAGATCCATATTTTTTCATTCTAGAGTGTTTTGATGCCACTAGAAGCTCCCTGAGAGATAACTACCGCTCCGCCAGTGTTGTTGAAGTTTTTTTTGTTGCTTCAAGAAGTGATGAAGAGTCCATTTTGGTTTCTTGGAGAAGGATGATCAAGGGACTATCCATTCTTTTAGATCTTTTAGTGCTTCAAATTTAAGCTTACTTCCAAAGCCCCTATAGTTCCAGGAGAGAAAAATCATTAAAGGGGGTTGGAGGGGGGCTCAGCTACCATGGACCGAGTGTTCCATTCCTCTATTTCCTACTTTCCTTGTGGAAGTATAGATTGTGTGTTCTATAGTCTGTTGTTTTCTTTAGTTGTTGCTTCTTCTTTGACTTCCTTATTCATTTGTTGCCTCGATTTTCTTAGCTTCTCTGGTGGTGTTGAAACAAACCTAAATTTTTTATTCTTAAAGATAAAAGATTCGTATTTTTGAATCTTTGAATTTTTTCAAAATTCCTAAAGCAAAAAGTTCATCACCGTTGAATTCGCGATGCCTTGTATGGTTTATTTTTGGACAAAGAATGGAAAAAATCAAAATGAACATAAGTTTTCCAACACTTTTTCAAACGATCCTTTAAATGGGCAGTAATTTAAAATTTAAGGAATTTTAATTTAAATCGGAATATCAGGATTCGGAGTTTTGCATGAAAAAAATGTTTAATGCAAATTGAATTGTGAAATCCCGATTCCCGATTCCCCGATACTTTAAAACTCAATTAAAACGTCATTTACTTAATTCAGAATTAAAAAGGGTTTAAATATTAAGTTAATCACATCGCGAAATCGGGATTCGCGGTTTCGTAAATCAAATAATCATGTCATCGAGTTTCCCGATTTCCCAATTTCCCGATGTATTTAATCCTTAATTAAAGTTTTGAACTGATTTAATTACTGCTAAGAATAATTAAGTGTTAATTAATTACATCGCGATATCGGGATTTGCGGTTCGCTGAGAAGCATGTTTCATGTCTTCAGATTTCCCGAAATCTCGATCCCCGATCTTCCGATTGACGAAATCCTGAAAAGGTCAAATCTTGATTAATTAAGATACTAAAAACGTTTTAATTTAAATAATACATCGCGATTTCGGCCATCGGGGTTCTCTGATGACATTTTTCCGGGACATCAAAAGTGTCGAAACTCCGAAAAGCAGGTTTTCAAATTTAATTCAAGGTTAATGCTAATTAATCATCTTTCTAAACAAGGCTTAAAATTAAATTTTCTGCGAATTTCTTTAAAGTGTCATTCCCCGATTTAGTAAATTTCTATTATATTTAAAAACACCGAGAAAGCATAAGTAAAAACATTAAATGCATATCTTTAGAAATATCTTTTGCATTTAAGAGCCTTAATTTCCTAATAGAGGTACAAATTTTCAATGTTTTTATGATATATTCGAAGTAAATTTTAAAAACATCTATATTATCATTTCAAATCTAAATTACTCTCTGTTACAGGTTTTCAATTTAAAATAGAGCTATGGCACCCAAAAAGTCTTCGAAGAAAAATGAAGAGCAACCAGAAGGTGATATTATTTTTGATACTACTGCATCTGGGGTACACTCTGTCAAATCATGGAATGGAATTTCCGAAAAACTAGAGGATGAGCTTAAATATGCGGCCACTGATTCGGAAAACCACCTTCGAGATATTGTCGAGACTGATCTTCATAAAGTGGTTGCACGTCCGAGACTCGTTTCATATACCGATATGATCGCCTGGGCTCTGGATAAAGTAGATGTCCCGACTAGAAGTATTCTGAATGAGCAAGGAGTTGTCATCGGCTCATTTAGGCCTGAACATATTCAAGTAATCTATAAGCTCTCGCCCAATTATAGACACACTTTTAATTCTGATTTTGTAGCTACATTTCAAAGAAAAGAGTGCAATGAAGGTGGCCAAACGTACCTTGACATGATTAGAGGATGGGCCAGAGATGAAAACAAGTTTAGGGCTGATTTACATGGAATTTATGCCACAGCTGCCTTAAATGAATATATGGTTTATGTAGCAATGATGTTATGTAGACTTTTTGGGAGAAAGGATCCTTGTCATTTTCATGCAGATTGGACACCTTTCCTAGAGGAAGTTTCAGAGGGATGCAGTTTTAATTGGCACAAAATTTACTCAGATAACATATTCCTAGAAATGTTAAAGAAATTCAATCTTTTTTAGGAAAAATAAACTTTTTGAGAAGATTTGTTCCTAACTTTGCTGAGATTGTTAAATTGATTACAGATATGCTCAAGAAGAACAACAAAGTCAAGTGGACAGCAGAAGCAAAGGCATCCTTTGCCCACATTAAAAATTTTATAAGTGAGGCACCGGTACTAGCAAGTCTGGATTATCTTAAGGATTTCCTCATTTTTTCATTTGCCTTGGAACATACGCTTGTTGTTGTTCTCCTCCAGAAGAATGAAGAAGGTTTTGAGAAACTCATCGCCTTCTTTAGTAAAAGCCTCCAAGACGTTGAGCTTAAATACAATATAATGGAAATGCAAGCTTACGCAATGGTTAAAGCATTGAAGGCTTTTAGAACGTATGTATTACATTCCAAAATCATTGCATATGTACCTACCAGTGTTGTAAAGGATATCTTAGTTTAAGCAGACAACGATGGTAAAAGAGGTAGATGTCTTGCAAAAATTCAGGAATTTGACTTGGAGGTTAAACCAACTAAATTAGTTAAAGGACAGGGTTTATCTAGACTTCTAGCTGAATCTAATTTTCGGGCTCTTAGAATAAACAATGCTCAAGAGGAAGAAGGATGGATAGATATGAATGAAATTGATGATCAAATAATCGAAAACAAGATTGAGGACAAATTCGTTTCGTTAGATTTGTATAAAGATATAGTATCATATCTTTTAACTTTGAAGTGTCCAGATGATTTGTCACCTTCCAAAGCTAGAACACTGAAACTGCATGCAGTTAAATACTGCATTCCCGAGAAAAAATTATACTGGAAAGACCCACTTGGTTTCCTCTTAGTTTGTCTGGTTGAATCAGAGACAGACGAAGTTATAAGTCAGTTTCATGAAGGGGTCTATGGAGGGCATCATGCTTGGAGAGAAATGACATATAAAATCTTTAGGGTTGGTTATTACTGGCCTAAACTTTTCCCTGATGTAAATGATAAGGTAAGAGCTTGTAACCCTTGCCAATTTTTCACTGGAAAACATAAGCTACCAGCTATGCCGTTAGTTCCAGTCAAAACAGAAGCTCCTTTTCAGCAATGGGGGCTTGACTTCATAGGTGAGATAAATCCCCATTCAAGTGCCCAACATAGGTGGATTCTCACTGCCACTGATTATTTCACAAAGTGGGTGGAAGCGATCCCTACAAGGAAGGCCACTGATTCAGTGGTTATATATTTTTTGGAAGAGAATATATTGGCAAGATTTGGTTGTCCTAGAAAGATAGTAACAGATAATGCATAGGATTTCAAGTCAATGGCAATGATCAGTTTTTGCCAAAAATATAATATTGTGCTAGGACATTCCACAACATACTATCCACAAGGAAATGGTCTGGCTGAATCTTCTAATAAGAGTTTGATCAGTATAATTAAGAAAGTCTTAAATGAAAATAAAAAATCTTGGCACTTACATTTAAAGTATGCTTTATGGGAAAATCGGATAGGAACAAAGAATTCTATCGGTACTTCAACATTTCAAATGGTTTATGGCACAGATGTAGTATTGCCCATAAACTTAGCACTTCCTGTGATGAAACTGTGGCAGGATGAGAAGGAAGAGCCAAATCCTCTCACTAGAAGAATAAACCAGTTGATTGAAGTTCAACAACACAGGGATGTATTAGATGAAAAGCTACAGAAGTACCAGGATAATATGGAAATGTTATTTGATCGCAAGGCCAAGAACAAAAAATTTCTTCCAGGAGATCTAGTTTTGAGGTGGGATGCTCGAAAGCAAGATTCAAGAAAAAATGGTAAATTTGATCATATCTGGTATGGACCCTTTAAGATATCATCTTCTGAAGGTAAAAACTCATTTCTACTGGAAAATTTAGATGGTAAGATCCTAAATGCCCCTGTTAATGCACGATTCTTAAAGCACTACATGGAATAATATATATATATATATAATAAATTAAATTTGTATATACCGGTTTCTTTCTCAAATTTTTGAAAAAAACTATTTTGTTAAAATTAAAAATTTGTAAATTAAAAAAAAAAAAAAAAAAGTAAAAAATAAAATAAAATCATCAAAACCACAGTTATTTTTGAAATTATATCTGAGGTATTCTGGTTTTAGATTGTTGAAAAGTCTCATTTAAATATCCTCAGTATTGTCCTTTATATTTTAGAACTTTGTATCAGAGTTGAAAAGATTGTGTATCGACTTTGAAAATCATCAAATGATTGAATTCAGTTAGGTCAGTTTCCATGTTTTTCTCTCTGACTAAAAATGGTTAGGTTTGAGATTGACTATGAATATCTAAGGTCATTTAACAGTTTGTCTGAACTTTTAAGCTTTCTCAAAAGAAGATCCCTTGAAAATATTTTTCCCTTTTTCTCTACAGACTAAGGAGGTTTTGAAGGTTGAAAAAAAAAATTGGTCTAGAATAATCAAAACAAGTTGACAAATATTTATTATAAAATTTTACACAGATCACCACCCCTGATATATTAAGTATCACTGATTGCCCCCGCTTCGTAAGCATGAGCTAACTATAAGATAGATGGTGAAAGGAAATTCATAATTGATTGCCCCCATCTAGTCCTACAGACAATGAAAGGAAATTCATTTAAATGATTTCCCTCATCTAAAAATAAAAGAAATAGATAACTTCACCGGGGTACTGAACAGGCCCGCTGGCAGTAAAGCAATGTCTGAGCATAAAATAAGCACTCGAAGTGGTGAAAGGAAATTCAGTAAAAAGGGATAGATAACTTCACCGGGGTACTGAATAGGCCTGCTGGCAGTGAAGCAATATCTGAGGTATCTGTAAGGTTGTCATACTTATCTATAACTCTATTCTAGTTATCAATTTTTCAAAAACTGGATATTCATCTTAAGTCAAAATAGAGCTTCCCAGTTTTAAAATTATGAATTTTATTTCGATTGATGCAAGATGAAATGTTCAATAATCTGTTGAGTTTCTAAAGAATGTTCTAATCATCTCAATACTAACTCAATTTTGGAACGAGAAGGAGAATTTTGAAGAAGACTATAATTGAATTTCAAATAAATGAGAAGTTTTGAAAATGTTTTCAAAGACTTTATGTAATCTCTTTTCCTACTCCTTGATCATTTTATCAGAGATAAATCCTTGACCCCATTACCCAATGAAGGCACTGAGTTTGCATGTTCTCCTCGTCCCGCAGGGAGACGAGGTCCCCAGTTGGAGCCTATGTTGAAACAAACCTTGAATTTTTTATTCTTAAAAATAAAAGATTCGTATTTTTGAATCTTTGAATTTTTTCAAAATTCCTAAAGAAAAAATTCCATCACCGTTGAATTCGTGATGCCTTTTATGGTTTATTTTTGGACAAAGAATGGAAAAAATCAAAATGAACATAAGTTTTCCAACACTTTTTCAAACGATCTTTTAAATGGGCAGTAATTTAAAATTTAAGGAATTTTAATTTAAATCGAAATATCGGGATTCAGAGTTTTGCATGAACAAATGTTTAATGCAAATTGAATTGTGAAATCCTGATTCCCGATTCCCTGATACTTTAAAACTCAATTAAAACGTCATTTACTTAATTCAAAATTAAAAAGGGTTTAAATATTAAGTTAATCACATCGCGAAATCGGGATTCGTGGTTTCGTGAAATAAAATAATCATGTCATCGAGTTTCCCAATTTCCCGATTTACCGATACAGTTAATCCTTAATTAAAGTTTTGAACTGATTTAATTACCGCTAAGAATAATTAAGTGTTAATTAATTACATCGCGATATTGGGATTCGCGGTTTGCTGAGAAGCATGTTTCATGTCTTCAGATTTTCCGAAATCTCGATCCTCGATCTTCTGATTGACGAAATCTCGAAAAGGTCAAATCTTGATTAATTAAGATACTAAAAACATTTTAATTTAAATAATACATCGCGATTTCGGTCATCGGGGTTCTCGGATGACATTTTTCCTGGACATCAAAAGTGTCGAAACTCCGAAAAGCAGGTTTTCAAATTTAATTCAAGGTTAATGCTAATTAATCATCTTTCTAAATAAGGCTTAAAGTTAAATTTTCTGCGAATTTCTTTAAAGTGTCATTCCCCGATTTAGTAAATTTCTATTATATTTAAAAACATCGAGAAAGCATAAGTACAAACATTAAATTCATATCTTTGGAAATATCTTTTGCATTTAAGAGCCTTAATTTCCTAACAGAGGTACAAATTTTCAATGTTTTTATGATATATTCGAAGTAAATTTTTAAAACGTCTATATTATCATTTCAAAGCTAAATTACTCTCTGTTACAGGTTTTCAATTTAAACACAGAGCTATGGAACCCAAAAAGGCTTCGAAGAAAAATGAAGAGAAACCAGAAGGTGATATTATTTCCGATACTACTGCATCTGGGGTACACTCTGTCAAATCATGGAATGGAATTTCCGAAAAACTAGAGGATGAGCTTAAATATGCGGCCACTGATTCAGAAAACCACCTCTGAGATATTGCCGAGACTGAGCTTCATAAGGTGGTTGCACGTCCGAGACTCGTGTCATATACCGATATGATCTCCTGGGCTCTGGATAAAGTAGATGTCCTGACTAGAAGTATTATGAACGAGCAAGGAGCTGTCATCGGCTCATTTAGGCCTGAACATATTCAAGTAATGTATAAGCTCTCGCCCAATTATAGACACACTTTTAATTCTGAGTTTGTAGCTGCATTTCAAAGAAAAGAGTGCATTGAAGGTGGCCAAACATACCCTGACATGATTAGAGGATGGGCCAGAGATGAAAACAAGTTTAGGGCTGATTTACATGGAATTTATGCCACAGTTGCCTTAAACGAACATATGGTTTATGTAGCAATGATGTTATGTAGACTTTTTGGGAGAAAGGATCCCTGTCATTTTCATGCAGATTGGACACCTTTCCTAGAGGAAGTTTCAGAGGGACGCAGTTTTAATTGGCACAAAATTTTGTCAGATAAAATCACTTCAGAAGTTGTGAATTACAAAKCAGCTAGGTCGAAAGGGCAACCAGTGTCTTTTTATATGTCATCTTATATCATGGATGCCATTTGTTTTATGACTCCTTTCCCATTAATGAATTGGAGTTGGAATGTTTCTTGCCCAGAGCCTGTTCATAAGTACCACTCAGCTCTCTGGGAAGAAAATGCAAAAAATGTTTTTTATGAGGTTTGTCATTATGTAATTATCCCTCTACACAAAATATTCTTTGGATGCGAACCTCCTCGCATTTCAAATACCATCATAGAAAACCTCAAGTCAGTTGTTGACTGGTTCATTGAAGAAAATTTCTCCTATGTTACGGTTTATGGCTATTCTATTCCGCCTCATGCACTCCCAAAAATTTTACCAGACAGGTTGATATGCAGAGAAGTGGCTTATCAGCTAGTCAATGGTGGTATTGGGCTAGAATTAAAAGCTCAGCAGAAAAAAGCATGGCCATCTTTTCCTGTTTATATAGGAAAATTCGCTTTATTAAACATAGGTCATTCTAAGGCAGAAGCCGAGTCGATGGACGAAGTGAAATTAGCAAGTATAGAGCACATGAAACACGACCCTTACCAAATAATCAGTCGACATTGCACACAATGTAATTTAAAAGCACGTGAACATGAATTTTCAGTTTATGATGATGTTTTCAAAAATGTTAAATCTTATGAGGAAGTGCAGAGCAGAGTGAAAACCTTGTCACCTAATGCACAGGTGGGGTTTGCATCTTTTCAAAGAAATAGACGATGTTGTCTGCCAAAGATCTTACAAGGTGAAATGCCAACTTCATTGCTAGAGCAAGAAACAATTCCTCTAGGGTTTGAAACCGTTATTCAGTGCAAGATACCAGATATATAAAATATGCAGAACAAAAATGAAATGCTAGAAATCACAGAATAACAGTAAAATATCCAGCATAATCTTCAAAATACACAGAAATGATATAAGAAATAGCAACAGAAACAACACTTTGATAAGATAGAAATGTTCACAGGCCTCTTCGAGGGGGCAACCTCCAGTCGAACAGCTCTCTGTTACAATAATCTCCAAGCTAGGGTTCACATACCCTCGCCCCTTATTTATACTAAATATGTCTATTAAGAGAAGCATCTAGAGGAAGATCCTTCTAGAAGCGGAATCTTCTATTAGGTCTTCTTACATCTGCTTTATTCTATTTTATTGAAAGGTCTTAATAATATTGACCTTTATTACATCCGAATACATTGATCTACCTATGTGTGGGTTAGGACCTTAACATGTCTGCCCCCTTAAAAACATCCTTGTCCTCAAGGCTTGAGATGTGGAAACTGCTGCAGAATGGTAGTTGGTTCCCAAGTGGCATCTGCTGGATTCATATCTTTCCACTGTACTAGCACTTCCTTGATGGTTCTCTGACGTGGGCGATGTTCACGCTGGTCCAAAACTGCTTCTTTCTGTAGCCAAATGGATCCTTCTTCAGCTAACTCTGGAAGGTTGGTTTGAATTTGGCACCTGGTCCCAATCACCTTCTTCAAGCATGAAACATGAAAAATAGGATGTAGCTTCGACTGACTGGGCAGAGATAACTGATATGTGACTTGTCCCACACGCTTGAGAACTGTGTAAGGGCCATAAAATTTGGGTGCTAGCTTCTGACACTGCTCTGCCTTGAGGGAAGTTTTCTTATATGGTTGCAGTCTCAGAAACACCTGATCCCCTTCGGCAAATTGACGTTCAGAGCGACCTTGATATGCTTGCTACTTCATTCTATTCTGGGCCATGACCAAGTTCTCTTTAAGGGTACAAAGGATATCCTCTCAGACTGTAAGTTTTTGGTCAACCGCTTGGACCTTCGAGGTACCCAGTAAGTATGAGAGAACTGATGGTGGCTTCTGTCCATACACGGCTTCAAAAGGAGTCATGTGAGTGGCTGTATGGTAGGTAGTGTTGTACCACCATTCGGCGAGGGGTAACCATTGAGCCCACTGGTGTTGTTTTTCAGAGGCAAAGCACCTCAGATATGTTTCCAAACACTTGTTGATGACTTCTGTTTGACCATCTATCTGGGGATGATAAGTTGAGCTGAGATGCAATTGGGTACCTTGTAGCTTGAATAGTCATTGCCAAAAGTTGCTTGTGAAAGTTGGGTCTCGATCAGAAACAATAAAGTTGGGCAGGCCATGAAGCTTGAAGACCTGATCCATGAAAGTTTGAGCCACCGTGGATGCAGTAAATGGGTGGTGAAGAGCACAAAAATGAGCATACTTGGAAAGGTGATCAACCACCACCATTATGACTGATTTATTCCCTGATTTGGGTAAGCCTATAATAAAGTCCATAGAGATATCCTTCCAAATAGCAGGGGGAATCAGAAGTGGTTGGAGGGTGCCTGGATATTTGACTATTTCTCCCTTGTTGCATTGACATACCTCACATTCAGCCACAAACTTACGGATGTCCTGTTTCATACCCTCCCAGAAAAAAGAATGTTTGACTCGGTCATATGTTTTGGTGAAACTTGAGTTCCCCGCTGTGGGTGTAGCATGAAGCTCAGAAAGTACCGTGGATTTGAGCTTGGATTGTTTACTTAAATACAAGCCACCTTTGTATCGAAGCTCATCCTGGAGCCAAGAGTACCCTAGGGGAGCCTGAGCCTTGTTCTGCAGTTTCTGGATTAGTAGCGAACTTTTGGGGTCTTGAAGCCATTCTTGGTGTACCACTTGTAGCCAATCGGGTACAATGAAGGAAAGAGAAAAAAGGGATCCTTTGTCTTCATACTTCTGGGACAGTGCATCTGCCACGACATTGTCTTTTCCCTTCTTGTAAATGATCTCATAATCATATCCAAAGAGCTTAGTGACCCATTTTTGTTGCTCCAGGGAGGAAATGCATTGTTCCATAAAGTACTTGAGGCTTTGATGGTCGGTCTTAATTTGAAATCATTGCCCCAAGAGATAAGGATGCCATAATTCAATGGCATGCAGAATCGCCAACATTTCTTTTTCATAAATTGGTTTGCCCAGTTTCTTTTCAAACAGTTGTTTGCTAGTGAAGGCCAAAGGTCGACCCTCTTGCATAAGGACAGTGCCAATACCTTTCCCTGAGGCGTCACATTCCAACACAAATGTCTTTGTGTAGTCGAGAAGGGCCAGAACTGGAGTGGTGCACATGGCCATATTCAAGGTTTGAAAATCTTGAGCAGCTGCTGGGGTCCAAGTGAAAGAGTTCTTTTTTAGGAGAGTCGTGAGAGGTGTTGCAATCTTTCCATAGTTCTTAACGAACTTGTGATAATACCCTGTGAGGCCCAAAAATCCACGTAAGCTTTTGAGAGTCTTTGGGTGCAGCCATTCTTGCATAGCTTCAATCTTTTTCAGGTCCACCCTGACGCCATCCTTGCCCACCA
>ML776704.1:1792673-1814354 GCA_009831015.1 Picea engelmannii
TTACTTAGCAACGCCAACACAGATGCACGTCAATAGATCTCGCTGGTTTAATTTGTTTATGTTGTTGTTTATGTTCCCCAAGGGTTAGGTATTCAAGGGTTCTACAAACAAGAGTTTGCCCTGTGCTATAGCTCTCTGATATATGTACGGGGTCCAATAGTAGTACTCGACCCAATATCTCAGGGCACTAACTAAGGAGGATAGACCGTACCCTTAGCCATACTACCCGACTACCCAGGTACTAGAGAGTATCTTCCTGAGTGTTGTTCTCGGTGACACTATAGCAATCCAGCGGCCGATAGGTTTATCTAAAGAGGGCTTCAGGACATCTAGGTTGATCCGTACACAGGTGTTGTCTGATGCACTACCACTCGAAGGGGTACCAACAGGGGTTACAAGGGTGGCCAACAGATGTGTGCTTAAGAACCACTTGTATTTCCTGCGTGTATGAATCCCTCAACTGCGGGTTTATGCACGTAACGACAGATCTCTGTGGCTTAAAGACACTGGAATACGTCTCTACCCTGGAAAAAAAAATACCCACAATTTCTGCCAAGGAAAGTGCTCTGATACCACTTGCAAGATACCAGATGTATAAAATATGCAGAACATAAATGAAATGCTAGAAATGACAGAATAGCAGTAAAATATCCAGCATAATCTTCACAATACACAGAAATGATATAAGAAATAGCAACAGAAACAACACTTTGATAAGATAGCAATGTTCACAGGCCTCTTCGAGGGGGAAGCCTTTAGTCGAGCAATGCTCTGTTACAATAATGTCCAAGCTAGGGTTCACATACCCTCACCCCTTATTTATACTAAATATGTCTATTAAGAGAAGCATCTAGAGGAAGATCCTTCTAGAAGTGGAAGCTTCTATTAGGTCTTCTTACATCCGCTTTATTCTATTTTATTGAAAGGTCTTATTAATATTGACCTTTATTACATCCGAATACATTGATCTACCTATGTGTGGGTTAGGACCTTAACATCCAGGATAAGTCAAGTGACAAATATAAGTTGAAAGGGCTTGAAATACCTCCTCAGAATACAGAGGGTTCTCAGACCAAAGAACTAGAGACATAAAAGGGAAAAGGAATAAAAAAAAGTCCAATAGTTCTCGATGATATTCCAGAAAATGTAGGAGGAACAGCTTCAAAGGAACTTGGCAGCCCCATTATAGCATTGACTCCACTACAGTCTATTTTCGAAACTCCTCATGAAGGAGTTTTATATGTAAGTGACTTAGAGCCAATCACCAGAGATGAAATACCTTCATCTGATTATTTTTTCAGTAAAAAATGAAGAGTTGTCTTGAAATAGGAAATTCATCCTATAGGAGAAAGAACAATCAAAAGACATAAAATTATCATTGATGGAAAGAAGCTTAATGAAGGAGAATTCGCTACAGAGTTAGCAGGAACCGTGGGTGCTATAGCATCAACCAACATGTATTCTGTAGGGAATCTAACCACTATGCTAGAGCAAAAGGATCGGGAAATAATGCAGCTGCAGGACAGATTAAAGGAAAATGAAAAAATTATTGGCTGGGGAATACAAAAGGGTCTAGAACAAGCTAGACTCAAAGACATACAAGAAATCCAAAAGTTGAATGAAAACTTGGATGAAGAAAAACACATGATACAGGTTACTCAAGAACAAGTTCAAAAGCTGGGCGATGAAAATAAATCTCTGCAAGATAAGATTATTTAAATTACTAATCAAGTAATTGAAATTGAACATTTCAAGACTAAAGCATCAGAGATATATGCAAACATTGAGGAAGAACAACAGAAAATATTATGTAATCTAGAAATCATCCAGAACTATTTTCAAGAATCTAATATGTCTATGGAAAAGGTATTTCAGAAAGAAAGAGAAGCTAAAGCGGCAAGGAATTCTTTGCAAAAGGTAATAACTTCTTTACAAAAAGAAGAAACTGGAAAAACACAGAAATTATCCATTTCGGAGCAGTTAAAAGGAGATATAATGTTAAAAGTTTGGGAAACAAAATTGGCAGAATATAAAAGAATTACAAGAGGACTCAATGAAGATTGTCAAAGGATCTTCAATCTTATCAAAAAAGATTCAGTAAATATCGGGACAGATGGTTTTTACGAGTTATTAGGTGAAGTCAACATTACCAGGTATCAGCTGAAATCAAAAGAAGAACTCAAAGAAAAGAAAGCAGAAATCTCAAATATTAAAATGGTCAACATTGCAGAAATAGAGAAGTGGATGATAGCTTCAAGTTCAAAGTTGGAAAAAGTTAAATTCACAGAGAAAACAATAGAAAGCCAGTTGCTAGGCCTACAAAGAAGTTTTTTCTCTTTTTAATCAAATGAAGTACCTGAGGCTCCTAAGGTATTGGTAAACTTTCTAGGGAAATATGTTCAATGCATTGAAGCAGATAAAGAAAGCTCTTCAGCGCAAATTTAAAACTTTGTAAATATTTTTATTTTTGTAAACGGTTGACATTTGTCCATGTAACCGTAATATTAGGAAGTTGGTTAGTTACCAATGAGAAAATTTGATAGAAAGGTATAAATATAATTTCAAAAGGCTGAAAAGGGGCTTCAGAAATTTTGGAGAAGGCCAATTTTTTGTAAGATCAACTTTGAAGTTTATCAAAATTTAAATCACAAACAAGATTCTGGATTCTGCAATTTTGTGACTATGTTTCTTCCCCTGTTTATCATACTTTGTTAAATCTTCCTTTAATGTGTGTTTCTAACGAGTAAATCGATTTGAAATTATATCCATTGTTGTTTATTATTTCAGATTGGTTTGGATGTTGAATGTATTACAGTTTTTCCTCTGAAATTACTTTAGTAATTTTAAGACCTGTAAAACCTTATGTTCCTTAATATTCAACTATGTTGGAAGTCTTGCTTTTCTTTCATCATTGTGAATTGAAATATAAGATTCTTTCTTGATAAAAGCCTTATATTTCTCTGTGTTGTGTTTCGTTGTTTACAATTTCAAAATTGTTACAAAACTAGGAAACAACCTTGAATGTGTTTTTACATTACTGTTTTAGAATTCAAAGTTATCCTCATTAATATCAAATCTGAAAATATGAAGTAACCAATTGATAAAAAAAACCATTTATAAACCTTTAAAACCTTATCACCCATGACAGTTCCTAACAGCAGACAACCTAACGTAGAACCTGGTCTTCAGGATCAAACCAACATTGCCCTAAACTTATTTAACACTATTCTACAAACAGCAACCAATAGGGATGAGTTAGAAAGATCGTGGGTTGCCATTGAACGTGACATTAGAATCCAAGAGCAACGGGAAGCAAGACAGAGATAGTTGAGAAACTGAATCTGATCTAGTCTTTCTTTGCTTCTTTATTTCAAAACCTTATTATAAAAACCTTTTTTCGGATTCCTTGATGGTATGTTTTACAGCCTTAAAACATAAACTCAGGAACAACAGGTGGGATCTCTCCTTCTTATTTTTCTTGGTTATATTGCACATGCAGATTTGAGGTTGAATTTTCTTATTGTGTGGGTATCTATGCTTCTTCCATGGAGGGATAATCTGTGTCTGATTCATCAATGATGTCGATTAGGGGTGGATCAGGGGAAGAGGGAAAGTTCAAGACTGAAGGAGGGTTCTGTTTTGAGGAGGTTTCTCCTAACGGTTCAAAGGGGTTACGACTGAGGGGAGGGTTGGGGGTAGAAGAGGGAGCCTTTTTGGGTGGGGATTTTGAGGCAAGGCTTTGACAAGAGGGTTTTGCGGTGGGAGGAGGGCCTGAGGGTCCTGGATGAGATCCGTTATTTTTATCACTGGAGTTTTTCTTACGGACCTTTTTCCATCCGTGTTCTTGTGGGGGTGTTTCAGATTTTGAAGGATGCTTGTTACTGGGGCAGTTATTTTCAAAGTGATCATATTCATGGCAAGATTTTTATTTGAATGGAAGTTGTTCATAGTCTAATTTTTGTATGTGAATCCAGTCATCCATATTTAACTTGATTGCTTCTGGGAGCCCATTTTCTAGGTCTACTTCTACGCAGATCCTAGTGCAGGAGTAAAGGCTGGATCTGGGCTCTACCCTGTCAATATATTTCCCTAGGGTGTCTCCTATGCTTTTCGGAACTTCATCACCCCAGAAATGAAAAGAGAAGTGTTGAATCCTTACCCATGATGGCACAACTAAAGGAATGTCACTTTCTGGGTCAAAGTCAGGCATCCATTTGTTTAGGTATAACTCTCTTGATCCAAAGAAATATGGGTCGTTTCGGAAAATGAGATCTTTGTCTAATTTAAGCTCAAAATAAAAAATATAGAAACTATTACTGTAGAAGAAATTATTCATATGTCCTTGAACCATAGGGTTCCATTTCCTCTCAATCCAAATATCTATTTTTCAAGGTAAGGGCCAAAGGCCCATGAACTGGTCAACAAGTGCTTGAGAGGCAAAGGAGATATATTTTCTTCTCACAGTGGTGTTGGGGATTGAGACTTCTGGGATCTATTCCAACTTTTTAACAAACTGAGAGGTGTTGGGCCATGTCAGAGGAGGTAAAAGAAAACCCACGAGGGCCTTGAAGGCGATGACTTCGTCTTGGAAGTCCGAAGGGGGATTCAGATCTGGATCTACAAAGGCCATGGGGGGAGAGGGTCGAGAGGGACGAGGGGGTTCGAGAGGTATGGGAGGGTTGAGGGAGGTATCCAAGGAGGGCCTAGGGTTTTCCAAGCTGACTTTAGTTTTATTTTCATTATGAAATTACAATATACATTTACAAGGCAATTTTTCCTTCAGGGGATTTGCCCCCGAACCCCCCTGCACTCCCCCACGTGAATGAGTGTACATTCTTATGGGGTGTAAATTCTTCATGGGGTATAAACATGGCTGAAAAAAGACCTCTTAATCAAGAGGATAATCAGGCTCCACAACCAGCAATCTCCCACTTGGAGACGGATCTCAACAACTCCACCGTTTTTGTATATGATGTACTATGATCCTTCTTGGACCTAGAAAATTTCTCATCTTCACCTTCATGCTTGAATACCAACTAAAAATGAGTAGGAAATAAGTTTCTCCTTGGTTACTCCCTTTGTTAACATGTCTGCAGGATTCTAGCTAGTGTGTATATTTTCCAACTTCAGATGTCCATCTTCCAAGATGGATCGTATGAAATGGTACCTGATGTGTATATGCTTAGTATTCAAATGGAATTTTGAGTTCTTTTCAAGATGAATGGCACTCTCACTGTCACAATACAACCTTCTATTCTCCTTCTTCTTTCCCAATTCCTCCATAAACCTTTGTAACCAAATCTTCTCTTTACTAGCCTCTGGAGCAACAACATATTCTGTCTCTATTGTTGAAAATGAAACAACATTTTTCAGTTTCGAAATCAAACTTATTGTTGTTCCACATAAAGTAAAAACATAACCTGTGGTGCTCTTCCTGCTATATTTATCACCTGCCATATCTAAATCAAAATATCCATGTAGAACAGTGTTTGAACCTTCAAAACATAATGCATGAGTAGCGGTAACTCTCAAATACCTGAGAATCCACTTTATTGCCTCCCAATGTTCTTTACATGGATTGTTCATATACCTGCTCACAACTCCCATTGCATGTGCAATATTTGGTCTTGTGCAAACCATCGCATACATCAAACTACCAATTGTTGATGAATAAGGGACCCTAGACATGTATTATATCTCCTCCTGTGTCTTGGGACACATTTCCTTAGTTAATTTGAAATGGTTGGCCAAAGGTGTACTAACTAGTTTTTCATTCTACATTCTAAACCTCTCCAAACCTTTCTCTATGTACTCACCCTGAGACAATGTCAATTTATGATTTTTCTTGTCTTTTGTTATTCTCATACCGAGGATTTTCTTTGCAACACCCAAATGAATTAGATAATTTATTCTTGATCACATTTATATCCTTCATATTAGACCCTGCAATGAGCATGTCATCTACATACAATAGCAAGATAGTATAGCTTCCAATTTCTAGCCTTTTAAAATAAACACAGTGATCAGAATGACATCTACTATAACCTTGTTCTATCATAAACCTATCAAAATTCAAATACCATTGTCTTGGAGCTTGCTTTAGGCCATACAAGCTCTTCGTCAACCTACATACAAAATTCTCCTTTCCTTTGACCCCATACCCCTGTGGTTGTTGCATATAAATCTCTTCCTCCAAATCCCCATGGAGAAAATTTGTTTTTACATCTAACTGTTCAATATGAAAATATTCTACTGCCACAAGACTTAAAATAGTCCTAATTGAAGTCACTTTAACAACAGGAGAAAATATTTCATCAAAATCTATACCTTTCTTTTGTGCAAACCCCTTTACAACAAGTCTGGCCTTGTACTGTTTTTTGTCTCCATATTCTTCCTTCAACTTTTAAACCCATGTATTCTGCAATGCTCTTTTTCCTGTAGGAAACTAAAATAGTTCCCAAGTCTGGTTATTTACCAAGGAATCCATTTCATCTTTCATTCCTTGCTCCCACTTCTTTTTAGTGTCTACCTGCATTGCCTCTTCATAACATTCTGGTTCACCAGAATCAATCAACAATAAATAATACAATGAAGGAGAGTATCGTCCAGGGGGTCTACTTAACTTGGTAGATCTTCTAACAACACTTGCAGGAGTTTGAGGTACCTATTGCTCATGTTGTTGCACATTTTGATTTTCTGGTTCCTTTGGAATTTATTTTTCGGTGATCTCATCAAGCACTGTGTATTCAGGTTTTTCTTTTTCTTGTATCTTTCCCTGCAACTAATCTTTGTACATGAAATTATCATTGAATATGAAATATCTGCTCCTAATGATTTTGTGATTTTCATAATCTCATAAAAAATAACCAAAATCATTAACATTGTATCCAATAAAGGTACACTTCTTGAATTTTTCCTCAAGCTTTGTTATATTTTCTGTATCAATATGGACAAATGCTTCACAACTGAAAGTCTTCAAAAAAGAATAGTTTACCTTTTTACCTGTCCATGCCTCCTCTGGAATTTCACCATCAAAAGAGATTGAAGGTATTATGATTAGTAATTAAACAGTAGTATCTACAACATCTTCCCATAACTGTAAGGGAAAACTATCATGCAATCTCATACTCTGTGCACGCTCCATGATTGTCATGTTCATCCTTTCTGACACACCATTTTCTTGTGATGTTACTGGAACTGTTTTCTCTATACGAATCCCATGGTATGAGCAGTAATCATCAAACTCCTTGCAGAAATATTCACCTCCATTGTCTGATCTGAGACAATTCAACCTTTTTCTTGTCTCATTCTCAACCAAATCTTTCCATTTCTTAAAAGTATCAAAAATGTCAGATTTGTGTCGAATGCAATAAACCCAAGTTTTTCTAGTTGCATCATTAATAAAAGTAACATAATAATGAGATCCACCAAGAGATGATACCTGAGTTTGTCCCCATACATATATATGCACAAGATCTAACCTTTCACTCTTCTTGTCTTTTCAAACTCTAATAAATCTGACTCTCTTTTCTTTTCCATAAACACAATGCTCACAGAAATCCAAATCAATTTGTTTAAGATCTGGCAACAAATTTATTTTGTGAATTATCTGCATCCCCTTCTCACTCATGTGTCCAAGCCTGTGATGCCACAGTGTTGTATCCACTCCTGTATAATCTAAAGAGATAGAAGATTTAGTATTACCAGTACATAAATACATTGTACCTACCTTTTCTCCTTCTTCTATCACCAATGATCCTTTGGTGACATTCCACACCTTATCTGTAAATATGGGTATACAACCTTCACTTTCCAACTGCCCTATTGAAATCATATTTTTCCTTAGATCTAAAACATGTCTTACTTCTTTAAACAACCATTGGTTTCCATTCCTTTGTTTATTTTTTCCTTTCCCATTCCAACAATTTTGCATGGTGCATCATCACCGAAATGAACTTGTCCAAAATCACCTTAAACATAATCTAGAAAAAAAATTCTATGGGGCATGGCATGAAATGAATCCCCTGAATCTACTACCCAAGAATCAAAAATATTATCTACAAAAACAATCAAAGAATCTTGCAACATGTCACTTGTTACATTTGCTTCCTGATTTTTCTCTTGATGTCCATCTCTTTGTTTCTTTGGAGCTCTGAAATATTTCTTCAGATGTCCTCTCTTTCCACAATTCCATCACTCTATATTTCCCATTTTAGACTTGGATCTTCCCTTCCTATAATTCTCATGGTTCCCTGAGCCCTTTCCTCTATCCTTTTGTCTTCCCCTATTATCCATGTTCAACGCATTACCTAATGTCTCACCTGTGATTTTTCGTCGCATTTCCTCGCTAAGGATAACACCAACAACATCATAAAATTTTAAAGTGTTTGAACCAGAGACAGATTTACTTACAACCATGATCAAGCCGTTCCAGCTTTCTAGCAATGAGCACAATATCAGAAGATCCCTGACCTCATCATCAAAGTCCACTTTTATAGAACTTAGCTGAATAGTCATTGTATTAAATTCATTTAAATGATCTACAACAGACCCACCTTCTGACATATTCATATTAAATAGTCTCTTCATTAGAAATACCTTATTGGACGTTGAGGGGTTTTCATACAGTTTAGCCAATGCATACATCAACTCCTTCGTTGTATTTTCTTTTGAAATATTGAAAGCCATCGATGCTGTCAGGCTCAGTTGTATCATTCCTAGAGGCTTTCTGCCAAGAATCTCCCATTCTTCATCCTTCATGGTTGTTGGCTTATTTTTTATTCCACCCAATGGTAGAAATAGCCCCTTCTAATATAAATAATCTTCCATCTGCATTTTCCATAACTGGTAGTTTTGGCCGTTAAATTTCTCAATCCTAAACTTTCCATCTTCTTCCATTGCTCCCACTCGAACTAGGAACCCTCTTTTCATGCGAGTTACCTTTCTCTCGGATACCAATTGTTAGAAAAATAGGATCGCGGAGAAATAAAATAAAACAAATGCAGAAATAAAACACAAAAGATACACAATAAAATAGAGACACATGTATACGTGGTTCACCCAGTGTGGGCTACATCCACCAAAGAAATTGTCAGGTCCTTCCTTTATTATTATCCAACAAATGAAGGGATACAACCTACAACACACCCATTGTAACTTCCTCTTCTTTCTCTCATAGTCTCCTCACTCAGAATACAATATTCACAATGATCCATAGCCACAATACATTTCCCTCATAAAAGAGGGTTTCCTTCTAGGGAAATAAACCCTAACATAACTTCTACCGTCATATCTGCAACATTATAATGAACAGTCTAGATTTACTATGAAATTACAATATACATTCACAAGGCAATTTTTCCTTTGGGGGATTTTCCCCCCAAACCCCCATTATGGGCTCACTTTCCCCCGAACCCCACAAGGGGGGTAACCCCCCCCCTTGCACTCCCCCACATGAAGGAGTGTACATTCTTCTGGGGTGTAAAGTCTTCATGGGGTATAAACACGGCTGGAAAAAAAGACCTCTGAATCAGGAGGATAATCAGGCTCCACAACCAACAGGAGGAAGTGTTCCTCAAATGATGGAGTGTCAAGGAAGACCCCAATATGATGCTAATAAGGATTAATAACATCAAAAAATAAGAGAATGAAAATGTTAGGGAATTTCATGATAAATTTGAAATCTTAGTACAAAAGATTCTGGTGATCTATCACCCTTCAAACAATTTTCTTCTCTTTCTTTACACTAAATCATTTACAGGACATATGGGTTTTCTCCTTAGAGATAAAACCCCTAAAACAATCCAAGAATCCTAGGAGGTGGCTAAAAAAATTGAATACAATCTATCATCATCTAGATTTGAACCTTTCTCTACCCCAAGAGTCAAAATAGATGTTAAACCTAAAGTGGTCCATAATTTTGAGTCTACTTCAGATATTACAGATAGCTTGGAAAAACTACAGTTGACTGTAGATGGCATGGTAAAAACAAAAGAATTAATGATGAATAGGATTGTCAATTTGGAAAGAGCTCAACAAAAACCTCCTAGGTCCCATTACAAAGGGAAATTCTAGAAAGGGACTCAAGTTTTTAGACCAAAAAATGATCAAGAAGTCCCTAATACATTAGCCCCCGCAAACATGGTAGATGAAAAACCTTGGTTCTTGCAGTGTAGAGACTCGCATTGGGATCATGAATGTCCCTTGAACAATGGTGAAAATGACCAAGTGAATATTATTGATCATACCATTGAGGGCCCACAATTTTTCCTTAATGTCACACTTGAAGAACATCAAGAAGGCATAAAGGAAGCAACCAATAAGGCTAGGATGGATGTGATAAATAATCTTGATCAAGAGTCAAGAGAGAAGTTTAAGAAAAAATAATTCCTATGAAAAAACAAATGAACCAACCTCTCTCTATTGGACCTATAACTTCAATACCAAGATCTCCACCTATGAAAATACTTCTTCCTAGATATCCTCCCAAAACTGACAAGGTTGATTTGAATTTTGACTTTGAAGGTGCATTGGCCAAAATGCACATGACCATTCCACTAAGGTAAGTCATAAAAGTTCCATATATATTAATATAAGCCAATGTACCCTACTATAATGTTAAAAGTAGACCATTTTAGGGTTTAGTATGATGGACACCCACCTTTCTTCATGACATTATTAGTGAATAACAAATTTCTTAACAATTGTATGCTTGATTCAGGAGCAAGTGCTAACATGATGTCTTTGAAGGTCATGGATAAACTAGGCCTAAAGGCCACACGACCTTGTAGAAATGTGTGTGGTTTTGAATCCAAAGCCATACCCACTCATGGGGTAGTTGAAAATATTGAAGTATGCCTTGGTAAATATCTCACAAAAGTGATCCATATGGATATTGTGGTCGTGGATGTCCCCGATGTGTGGGGGATGCTTTTGTCCAGGAAGTTTGTTGCAATGTTGGGAGGTACATTAGAAATGGATCTAACTTAAATCAATGTGCCTATGAAGGATGGGACAATAGAGTACCTCCCAAATATGCCAATGGACAAGGTCCATGTGAAACAAATTGACAATGATGTTGAAACTAGTGTGACACATGAGCCGATCAAGGAAAACCTTATTGTATTTTCTCCAGAGGATTTTCCTTTCACTTTAGAGGAAGATTTTGATAAAAAATACAATGGACAAAGAAGGAATAATATCAACAACTTCTGACATATTTTCATTCTTTCTACCGCAGTGAGCAGCTTCATCTACGTCTGCACTGAAAAATGCCTACTATTCCACCTCATGTAACTATGCTTCCAGCTTTCTTAGCTCTGGATCCTCGATGAGGCATTCATATGTCTGTGTGCTTCTATCACTCAGTTGTTTGCACTCCGAGGCAATGTCTCTTATCCTTACTACTGTGTTCTTAGAGGTTTCCTCCCTCTGGTCACACACCTCTTGTGGGGTGCTTGGTACTATTTGGGCCTCCAATTATGTTATCTTGGCTTGAAGCTACTAGAGGGTCTCAGCAAGCTTCACTACTTGAGCCTTGACAGACTCTTTCTCCTTTTGTTACAAGCATAGCATAGAGTGACATGATTTACTCACTACTTCTTTGACCATGGCCCACTATGTGAGAAACTCCTCCTTTTCTTTCTGTAACTAGGATTTTTCCTCCTAGAGCTTCACGTGAAGCTCTACTTTCTCACTTTCCTTGGCTGCTACCTTGTCCTGCACTGCTCATAATTGTGCTAGGACTCCATATTTCTCCTATTTCAAGGATTTTGTAGCCTTATCCTTCTCTTCCTGGACTCTCTGAAGTTAATATTTCGTTGCATCTGTCTATTTTCTCAATTGGGTTGGTTCATCCCCCAATTCTGCAATCTGTGACAAGGAAGGAACAAGAGGTACTCCATGGAACAAAATAACATATTTTTTTACTTCCTTCAATTCCTTCTATATCCTTCCATATAGATCCTCATGCTTATCTCCATATCTCTGCAAGATGTCCTTGGAATTTTCCTCCATAGCTCTGCGGACCATAATGATATCCTCATCCATGAGAGTGGCCTCCAACTGGGGATTATTAGTGCGCGTCTTCTTCCTGGCTGAAGGTTTCTTTGGAGAAACCTTAATCTTTTGTGATGTTATTGTTCTAGTAGGGGGGTATTCAGGTGGTGTAGCTTTGCCTCCTCCTTTCTCTTCTTCTTCATCCCCTCCTCCTTGTCCTTCTACTTTGTCTTCTCCTCCTTCTGGTGAATCAAACCCATTATCTTCTAAAGTGTTGTCCTCCTCATCGCTCTCTATATCCTAGATTTCCTCCTAATTTTTATTCTTCTTCATCCCACTAGACTATCTGACATGCTCAACCTCTGTAACTATGGGGCTTCCTATGGTTTCAGTGTCGGAGAGTTCTACATCAGTGACAGGTACAATAAATAGCTCTAGCCACTCCTTTGTAATCTACTCCATGTCTTCATATGTCAGTTTGTAGTATGACTGTAATTCTTCCTGGTTCTTGTCTCTATGCGCAGTGATGTAGATGAAATGAGGATCACCATAGAACTTTGCTATTGGTCGGTACTGGTGCAGGGTGTGTGGTGTCATGGGTGGAAATTATTTGATGGAAACCTTCAACTGTTGATAGTATGCATGAAACACTGCATTGGATTGCCACTGCTTCTTCATGTCGTTGGTGTACCACAGGGTGGAAAAATGAGCAGCCAATGGCTCCGAGGGTTTGATATCTAGGAAGGTGGCTCCTTCAAGCATTTCCCAAGAAAAAAATGTGATCAAAATGATTATCCATCTGTAGTGGAATTCATATCCCAAATCCTGGGCTTCGCGACAATCCTTCTCTAGCTCATTGACAAGGTAATTCACCCAGTTCATCTACATGCCCTCCACACATTTTCCTGTGAGGTCCACCATGAACCTGGTGACCTATGTGGGGAGATTCGTCCTTACAAGCTTTCCAACTATGAGTTGGAAAGCGAGGTGCACTATGCAATCCTGTATAGAGGCTACCTTGTAGCCTCACTTTCCTTTCTCTACTTCTTCGTAAGCTTCCTTGATGCGTTGTGCTAGGGAACAGTCTGAGGCCTTCCCTGGATAAAATGGTTGAGGGTCAGGTCCCTTCACACTTAAGCCTGTGACCCAGTGGATCAGCGCCAGATCCATAGTAATCCTTCTGTCGAGCCAAAGGTATCTGCCATGACAACATGACAGAAAGAGTTTAACGCAAGTGTTAACCTCCGAGTGGTGTCCAAAATGAGGGATCTTCATCAAATTCAGCATGGTGGACTACGCTAGCCCCTTAATCCATGATTGTGAGATGAGGTGAGGTTTCTTTCTAGTTGAATTTGTCAAGTAGTGGCGGGGCTCCAACATAGCGTAATTCTTCCTATCTCCTATATTGAAGTCGATGTTCTTCAATAGCGAGATCTGTCCGAATTGACTCCTGACTACACATATTCCTTTCAGAATGTATGCGGTGAACATGATGTACTCATAATATCAATGGATGTTGTCATGGTTAATATCGCTAGCCAAAGGTGGGATATGCTCTGGTAGGATCGATGGGATCTTATTCGTATTAGCCAGATCATCGTGGTTCTTACTTCGCTGCTCAATCACAGGGTTGACATGACCATAACGACGTCCAGTCAAAGGGGAAGCCTACAGTACCCTAGTCGATGACACATGGACACCTTCATATATTGGTCTATCGACCAATATCTTCTTGAGGACTTCCTCAACAAACTTCTCTAATTCATTAGGTTCGCTTGACATTCTAACTTTTAAACAGATAGGTCGAGGTAGATGAATGGAAAGGTGGGGTAGACAAGCAGATAAGTGGGGTCTAGTTTCATAGATCACAGCTTGACACATGGACAATTCTCTTCTTGGCTTAGTTAATCACGGGTGGAAAAAATTGGTCCCGGTGCAGTGACTGATGAGTTAAATAAACGGGGTATTGTAATAGATCTTCCAATGGCCAAAAAATGCTTCCATCAATGTAAATTTGTTCATTATGGCACAGTCTCAACATCTAAAAGAGGTCCATCAACCCATAAATGTGTTTTCTAATTGTTTTAGAGCGTCATTCTAATAGTTGGGGCGCTTCCAACGATCATATAAATTCGTCAGGGTGAATCCCCATTCTGCGCAGATCTGTTGTTCCAGCGAGGTTCAAATCCTGTGAACCTACCTCCTATGAGGTTCCAGTTTGTGAAGTCTTCCATTTGGTCTCTGTATCTTCTTGCATCTTTTCCAACTTAGCTTTATTTATATTGAGCTTCCTTTCCTTATTTCCTATGATCTAAATCTCTCTAATTGTTTCTAGAATCCTCTTTCCATTTTTATTCTTGTTTTCTCCTAACGTAGTGGCTTCAAACTGTTGATGTTCCCTCAAAGGGTCTGAAGTTAATATCCCTTTTCTTAACACTTCCTGAGTGGACATACTTATTTCTTGAATAGATAGGTCCTTCAAACCTTCTTTCATTCTTTCAACCTTGATAGATGATTCTTTGATTGTTTTTCCCTCCTGTGTTGCTCCTTTGTTTTGTTTCTTCGACTTATCCTCTCATTCTTCTATTAGTCGATCTATTTTTCTAGCTATGAAATCCCTTAATTCTCACTTTTTCTTTTTTGTAGCTTCTTCCTCTACTTTCCTTCTAATATGATCCTTCTCAATCCAAGTCTTTCCTAACAAGAGTGGGAAAGAGGTGTTGTCCCCAACAAACTTAATGACTTCAAATTCTTCTTCAGTCGATATTCCATGAACAATAATAGGTACATTAGTAACTCTTCCACATAGGGTTATCATCTTTCCCTTAAACAAGCCTATCCTTCCTAAAGAAGGTACCACAGTAGGCTTGCCCAAAACTTACCAAGTTTTTTATGTCATAATATTCACTTGTGTTTCTTCATCCAAGACATAGTCTATGTCAAAGTCTTCTATTCTTATATTTATGCATTGTTTTACTTTCAAGATCTCTGGTAAATTGACATCTTTGTGAACATCCATCGTTTCTTTCAACTGTGATATCATAATCTGAACTTCCTTTGATTCTTTCTCTTATGATTTTCTAATATGCCCTTAGTCTCTTGATATTCTTCATAGTTTTCTTGCCTTATGTTCATCCTTTAAACTTTAGCAATCATCCTTGGAAAATCCTCAACCTCATGACCAACAATCTTACAATGAAGACAAATAGGACCTGCGCTAGGGCATTCCTCAACAAGATGTCCTGGTCTTCTGCAGTTATAAAACAAATTTAATCCTCTTTTTCTTTTAAATGTTCCCCAACCTCTAATGTACTGCACACTAGGATCATAGTGCTGGACTTGCAATCTGCAAAAACAAATTCTAAGTTCTTGCATCCATTTATTAGTCCAAAAATTCTTTCTATGCATAAGAATAACATATCTTTCTTCATTTCCATTAAATTTACTCAAATCAACTCTTTCTTTAAAATGCACCCTAACCTTCAGACTAGGACATAATCTATTAAACATACTTAAGTTCATGATTTCAAAATAAAAAATTTCACTTATCTTACTCTTGTCAAAGCACAAAGCTTTACCTCTTTTCGGATCTTACCTCTTTTCTTCAATTTAGATTTCTTTCTTAGCACAAATCTTCACAAGTCAAGTAGAGTACTGTGCACTTCAGCAATAGATCTACGCATAGAGCTTCTCTTTTCTTTACTTCAGTTCCCAACAATCACGGTTTCAAGTCCCGACAATGGAACCACTTTTTGGCATAGGGGAAAACCCAGGGTTCAACACTTAACAATGCACCAACAAAACCTCGACTACCGACCCTTTTGGAAACACCTGCGAAGCAGGCGAAGTCTCACCCAAGGTAGAAGTAGGGGGGGTTACAGGATGCAAGAGCCTATAACCAAGCTGGGACATAGATCTGTGATAATAACACTTCGTAGAGTATTCTGATAAAGCTAGGAAGTGACATGCATTAGTTTATTCACCTTATGAACATCGCATAACATATCTAAGATATATCTAGCACAGTAACAGCAAATATTAAGCACTTCAACCACTTATCACTTAGCACTCTGAATCATATCTATCATTCTAACATAAGAAATGCATTTAAGAAACACATGCATATTCATTACACATCTAATCTAAGAACTAAGAAAAAAATAACATATATAGCATTGCACAAAACAAACCATAAGACAATAGATATACGTGGTTCACCCCATTGTGGGGCTATGTCCACCAACCACTTCGCCTCTTTATTATTTGTCAATCTCTTACAATCAGTTACTCATGTGCACTAAGCCACAGATTCGAGCTTCACACCAGACAAGAGATCTGCACACTAATCACTAGATCCTCGTTTCAAAACTAAGTCAAGGTACAGATCTAATTCTCTATCAAGCACAAATCCTTAACACACATACTTTCCCTTGCACAAAGCCAATCGAACTACTTTCACTTAGCTCAAAAGACTACTACTTCTACCATACATTATTCTTTTATTTATATTTTTACAAACCCTTACAATAAGGCCAAACATGGGGAGAAACCATGGGCCGACATTCCATAAACCCATTACAAAAACCCTAGAGGACCCCTTATTGGGTCCACATCGCCCATAAAATAAGTGAGATCTGCAATCTCAGGTCCACCTTTGCGCTCCATCTTAGAACATCATTTTGAAGTCCAAAAGTGGAACAAATCTGACCAATGTTTCTTCAAAACTTGGTCAAGAGCCAAAAATATAGGTAGTTTAGGTAGGCATTTGCATTCATTGTATATACCATCTACATATCATGTTAGTGTAGTATAGTTGTAGTTTCATTTTCATTATGTATATATCTGCATGCTTACTTTTATTCCATTATATCATATATGAGCAAGGGGTGATATCACCAGCCTAAAGATTACTGATTCATTTTTTGAGATCTAGTAGATACAGGTCATGCCAAAGATGTTAAGGTTCTCATGCACTCTACGATGAGAACATGTCCCCGAGTTGGAGCCAGATGTTATCCCCTATCCTAGGGATAAATAATGATATCATGTCTCAAGGCCTACAAGTCCTTGACATGGAGTTCTGAGAGCTAGACGACTTGATCTTGGCCTCGGAGGGCCCATCGTTTCTTCAGTGCAACCCATCTATCAGCAATGACAACATCCATCAAATCAGCCTAGTCCTGAAGTAGCAGTAGGTCTTTCTCCATGAGGTAATTAGTCTGGGTATCATGGTATGTGTCACTTTGATTTTCAAATCATTTGAATATGTTGCACTGAACTCGCCTTCATTTCATAACATTTTCTTGGAAATTATGCTCTTTAACTTGTTCATACCTGGGGGGTGATAGAATTCCCTAGTAAGTTGGTTCCCCTTTAGGGTGAGTTTCCATTGGGAGGGTCTATGAAATTTCATCGTCCATTCCTTCCATACTTACCACTTTTCATCATTATTCCTCTCATCTTCCCCTACCTTGGTTCGGGCATTGGGTTTGCCACACTAGGAAGGGTTGTACCTTGATTTGTGGGAATAAGGGGCTAATGGCCCAGAGGGTAAAATTTACTGGAAAGAGTTAAAATACAAAATGAAACCTTTGATATGCTTCACATAGGAATTATCGGGAAAGAAATAAAAGGCTTCTCATTAAGAAAAGGGGACCCATAAGATTAAAACAAAACTCAAGGTACTAGTTGGTGGATGGGAGGTCTCATCATGAGTCAACCTATTAGGTCCATGGGCATGGAGCAGTATGACACTACCATCTATCTAGTCACCAAAACAGGGTAGTGACTCTTGGTGGCATAGCCAAGGGAAATGGGGTCTCATCATGATCCAAACTTCTCATTTATGTGAAATACTTATGGGTAAAACTGTCACCTCTAGTCGCCATGCCAGGACAGTGCCCCCCAGGTTTTCCCTTGAAAAGAAAAAATACCAAAAAACAATAAGACTAAGAATAAAAGGCATTGAATGGGATAGTAAACAAATTCATCCATGATAAGGTGCATCTCAACCTCTGCAGACGCACCCACATGCAAGACCTACATTTTGTTGTTATCAGTACACCATATACCTAAACACTTCCCCTACACCATTTCACACACTGGCATGACCTATATTGGATCTCACCTAGGAAACACCCCAAACTTGAGGAGGATTATCCCAATAGGACATCATGAGATCCTCTCCAAACCTGACTTGTTAAATTGCATAAGGTATTTGAGTATTTGTCTGGGTAAAGTGGGGTTTGATGCACATGTTTTGGTAATTTGATTATTTGATGTGATTGAAATTGCTATGATCCCATGGAGGATGTACTTTTTGCTACTGCAAGAGTTTTCCTGGTGGATAGTTACATATGGGGAGATGATTAGCTCAGACCTCCATGGGGCTGAAAGCCCACAAATGGATGTTGTGATCCCATCCAGGGGAAGAGAGACGATAGAGACTTGCACCAGGAATAAAGGACTTTTCAACAGAGACATTTTGGCAAACCTAGACCTAAGGGGATATTGTTCTTCTACCTAGATGTTGGTCTTGGGAGGCCCATTCCATCACCTTTGTGTACCTATACATCACCAGGCGTCAGGATTGGCATTATGGAGGTAGTTGTGTGCTAATTGGCACGTGTGGCATTATCCAAGGCCTTGGGAGGCCTAATGTTTTGAATATGGGGCCCCATGTTCCACCCAGGAGGCTCAATGTTACCCTATAAGGGCATGACATCACCTCTAAAATTTATTTTAGGGTTTAATTAATTGAATTTGTGTAAAAACTGGATTTTTCATGTAATTTGGCCATGTCGTCATTTTGATGACCTAAATTTAATTAAAGGTCATAAGTATTGTATAAATAGAGAGACAAAACTCTAATTTTTTCATGATTCACTCATCACACAAGTGGTGGTCTGAAATTCAACCCTCTTTCATGGTTATTGGTTGAAACTAAGTGGTGCGCAACTTTTGGGGAGGAAAATCTTGGTGTATTTTGGCAATTTTTCATGTGGAGGATCTTCAACTAGGGTTTATGCTTGATTATTCTTGGTGAAGTAAGTAGAAAATCTGCATTTCTTTATTGTGAATGAATTCTTATGGTCAATTAACTTGTTTCATGTCAAATATTATGAAATTTCTTGCTTGAAACCCTAGGAGAAAGACATATGTTACTATCTTTTTCTCTATAATCTTCCACTTGCTAAGATTTCTTGAAAGGAACCTATCTATAAGTATACACTAGAGCCCTACCATTGTAGAACTCTAGTAACTCTACTTCATTTCTTATTGCATTTTTATTTCAATTTGTCTAAAGGAAAAGAAAAATCGCTAAGGCCTAATTTTTATTACTTTATAGCAATTATCTCTAGGACTTGGATTTTTGAGGCCTTGGGCTACCAACACCTCTCTCATCCTCTCCATCTCCTTAGAATAATTATTATAATTTTTATTTTCCTAAGAGTTGATGCTTCCATCATTGAATCCATTACCCTAGAAGGCACTATTCTATCCATTATAAGTGATTGATTGGTCAAACTACTTTCAAGCTATCTTCTTTGGAACATCCAGTAAATCCTACTAACCTTAGATTAGCCTAAATCACTAACTAACTTTTTGTTGTTTCAAACGATTGCTACATCCATATAACAACAACAAATTGACCCTAAAAGTGATATGTTATGCTAGCTAGACATTGCTAAAACTGCTTGCAACTATCTAATATCAATTTGCCTAGTTGGAACTATTATTTCAAGTCTTCTATCAAGGATTTTGAAGAATAATTATTGTGGTTGTTACAAATTTATCATTTTTGTTATAAACTATTATGCTACTGTAATTTTATATCATCTAGTCTATTTTCTAAGATTTCATAGTCTTATGAAGCATTAATATCATTTTGGTACTTGGAAAGTGCCTTTTTTTCTCTTTGTTGTCATGTTCTAGGAAGGTACACAATATTACTCTTTTTCTTCATCTTCAATAAGACTTGAAGAACCTTTTAACTTGAGTGACATGTGAGAGGGGAGGGACTTTCATGCATCATTTTCCTTAGCCTTCTCAAACCCTCAGGTCACTGGGGACATCTCCTCTGGGGTACTACATCATACTCCTAAATAGAAAGGGGTTTCCTATTAAGGTGACAGTGATAGGTCACTTCCAGTTATGCCAATTTTGTATCGACTTTCCTTGGGCTTTGGGAAATTACAAATTGTGCAATAACATTTTGGTGTCGTTGTTGGGGAACACTAAGTTAATATTCCTCAAGATGACACTTTTTCGGTAAGTCTTTTCCTCGAAATCCTCTATCTTACAAATATTACATGGAAACTCCATTGAGGGTGATTCCCTCATCCCTTTGATAGTTTCAAGAAAATTATTTGATGACTCCACAAAGCTCGGGAAGGTATACCAATCCTCCCAAGTCCTTTAGAAGAAAACCTTTTGGAAACTCTCCTATAGTAAAATCATTTTTTAGAGGCAATCTTACTTTAAACACAATGTCTAACACTCAGACTCAAACCGTTAATCCAAACCAATCTAATAACTAGAAACAATGGTCGTCCAAATTTTTTAAACCATTAGACATGACAAACATTCCAGGATATCCTAGGAAAATTCCCCCTAGGTATGAGAAATGGTTACCTAAATTCATTGGTAATGATGTAGTCGATGTCGAGGATCATATGAGAAAATTTTGGGCCTTCTTTCAGCTTCATCCCATCAATGACGATGTGTTGGCAGCCAATAAACATTTTTCATTGTCTCGTAAGCTGCCCACACCAATGTTTCATCAACATTGATTTTTCATCGCAGTTTTCAAATGAACGATGAATTTATTCTTTGCGCCTTTTCGCACGTTTTTCTTCGCTAAGTCTTCACGAGTGTAAGCATGAAGATTTCTTCTTTCAAGGTCACATTTCGATCATTTTCTCAACTGCCGATATCTTTGGTGTCACTATGCATGTTGCGCCTATCTTTTTATTGGTCTTTACATGATCGGCAATATCCCGTGATCGGTTTTTCATATTTCGATGGATTGCATAACTCGGTCTTATTGAAGATATTTAGCCTATGGATTCGTTTTTTGTGACTTGCATGAACATCGATTCGTTGAATTGCATGGGGGTCAAGTTTATCTTTTGTGATCCTTTTTATTGGTCTTTGTTATAGCTCCTGGCGTATCAATTTGTGCATTTGACACCTTGATTAAACGTTTGATTAATGCATTGGCGAGAACATCATTTTGGGTTTTGAACTGCATGTCGGATGTTTGAACACTATGGTATAACACTCGCAYGCATTGGTATGCTCATTGGACGTTCTTAGGTTGGTTGTGTGATTGAATTTCATTGAATTTTCGATGCATTAATGTTTGTATTGGCTTCRCATTTGGCATACTCAATCTTAGTTTCATGAGACACATGGATATTCATGTATAATGCCTATGATTATTTTTGCAACCATTGATATGTTGTTGGTTAAGCTATGGATATTGGTGGCTACATTGGCGCATAGTTTGGTATTGATTTCCTTTCGATTGCGCATGCACTTACCATGATCAGTGGTCAACCAATTGATGAATTGTTGAGCTGTGTTACAGGGGATGTTACAACTGTAAATGCATGCCTCATCACCAAGAATTAAGCCATTCATCACCTGCCACGTTCATGCTCACTAATATAGTGGGTTCCT
>ML776704.1:1833746-1846033 GCA_009831015.1 Picea engelmannii
GTTATTCAAAAATACCTAGTGAAACACAGAGAAGAAGTTACAAAAGGTTTGAATATTTGAGCAGTGAAGCGGAATGTTACAAATGTAACAATTTTGGACACATGGCCAAAAACCACAGAATGACAATCCCTCATAAAGAACCTCAATAGAGTCACAAACAAGAACCTCATAAAACAACATGGATAAGAAAGCAAGACCAGTATAGCAATGAAGAATGCACAGTCACTCTACAAGCTAAACATAAGAAACGTGGTTGGTATGTTGACAGTGGATGTTCAAAACAAATGACAGGTGATAGAGACAAGTTTCTTACATTAAGAAAGGAAAGAGATGGATCAGTCTCCTTCAGAATTGATGATTCAGCCAAAATCATTGGAAAAGGCACAGTCTGAATTGGGAACAAGAATGAAAAGGAAGAAAATGTTCTACTAGTAGAATATATGAAACATAATCTTTTAAGTGTGATTCAAATATGTGACCAAGGTCATAAAGTTACTTTCGATTCACAAAAGTGTGAGATAAGAAAAGAAGTTTCAGGGAAATTGGTCGCTACAGCTACAAGAACTTCAAGAAACATATATGTGTTAAGTGAAATTGGAAATGAAAAGTGTTGTCTAGGAAAGGAAGATGAAAGTTGGCTATGGAACAGAAAAATGGGTCACATGCATTTTGATAACCTTGTCAAAGTCAACAAAAGAGAAGCAGTCAGAGAAATTCCCCAAAGCACGAGACCAACCAACACTTTATGCAAGAATTGCCAACAAGGAAATCAAACAAAGACTAGGTTCAAATCAAAGGAATATTCAACAACAAAACCACTGGAAATTGTGCATACTGGTCTAGTTGGACCAACTAAAATAGAAGACTTAAAAGGTGAGAGATATTTTATGTTATTAGTTGATGATTATACAAGAATGACTGTAGTTTTCTTTCTCAAGAACAAGTCAGAAGCTTTTGAAAACTTCAAGATCTACAAGGAAATGATTGAAAATGAGATCGATTCAATAATCAAATGCTTAAGATCAGATAATTGAGGAGAATTCACCTCAAAGGAATTTATGGACTACTGCAGAAATCATGGAATAAAAAGGCAATTCTCCATCGCTAGGACACCTCAACAGAATGGAGTTGTTGAAAGAAAGAACAGGACAGTACAAGAAATGGCTTGAACAATGATAATGAATTCAAAGTTGATAAATATTTTTTGGACACAGGCAGTGCATACATCAGTTCACATTCAAAATAGAGTAATGCTTAGAAACAAAACTAATAAAAATCCCTACGAGCTATGGAAAGGAAGACCAACAAATGTGAATCACTTCAGAGTTTTTGGAAGAAAATGCTACATCAAAAGAGAAGATGGCAGAATGGGAAAGTTTGACTCTCATGTGGAAAAAGGAATTCTTTTTGGTTACTCAAGTACAAGGAAATCATATAAGTGTTACAATCTAAGATTAAACAAAGTTGTGGAAAGAATCAATGTAACAATTGATGAAACAGACAGACCAGAATCAAAGGAAGAATAAAACAAATCAATAGAACAAATTTTTGAAGAAGAAGATGAAAAAGAAGTAGAAGAGGAAGATGAAGATGAAGAGAATCTGACAGAAGTAGAAGAGAAAGTTCAACAAGTATCTCCAAAGACACCTAGCAAACAAGTACAGAAGAATCATCCTTCAGATCACATTATTGGAAACAAATATGCAGGAGTTGAGACTAGAAGAAAAAACCATTCACCAAAACAAACACACCTAGCACTCTTATCTACAATTGAACCAAACTATTTTGAAGAAGCCAACAAGGATGAATTTTAAAATAAGGCCATGGATGAAGAATTGGATCAAATAGAGAAAAATGACACTTGGGAATTGGTTCCAAGACCAAAGAATAAGAATGTGATTGACACAAAATGGGCTTTCAAGAATAAATTGAATGAAGATGGGCAGGTTACAAGGAACAGAGCTAGATTGGTATGTAAAGGATATGCACAGATTGAAGGAATTGACTTTGAAGAGACATTTTCCCCAGTTGTCAGAATGGAAGCAATCCATTTTCTTTTAGCTTATTCATTCTCCAAAAATGTTAAAGTATATCAGATGGACGTAAAATCATATTTTCTAAATGGGGAACTTGAAGAAGAAGTCTACATTGAACAACCAGAAGGATTTCAGTTGTCAGAGAACACAAACTATGTGTGTAAATTAAAGAAGGTCGTGTATGGTCTAAAACAGGCTCTTAGAGCATGGTACTCTAGATTGGATAAGTATCTACAGCAGGCAGGGTTCAGAAAAGGAAGTGTAGAAAGAAACCTCTACATCAAGGTAAGTCAAGGTAATATTTTATTAATTGAAGCTTATATTAATGATATTATTTTTGGTAGTGATGATGACAGGTTAAGCTAGAAATTTGCAAAAGACATGTAGAATGAATTTGAAATGTCGTTACTTGGAGAAATATCTTTCTTTCTGGGACTTCAGATATGTCAAAACAACCAAGGAATTTTTATTTCTCAAACCAAGTATATTAGAGAAATGCTAAAGAGGTTCAGAATGGAAGATTGCAAACCAGTTATCACTCCCATGCAAACCATTTGTAAGTTGAGAAAAGATGATGGTTCAATGTCTACAAATCAGAATCAATACAAGTCAATGATTGGAAGCCTACTATATGTGACAACATCCAAACTAGATGTAATGCAGGTAGTTGGACAAGTGGAACAATTTCAAGAAGCACCAAAGTAATCACATGTATTAGCAGTAAAGAGGATCTTCAGATATCTCAAAGGAACAGAAGAGTTTGGATTATGGTATCCAAAAGGAAAAGATCTATCACTTATTTCCTACACAGATGAAGATTGGGTAGGTTGTATTGATGACCAACGAAGCACTAGTGGAGAATCATTCTACTTAGGTGAGTGTTTGGTATCATTGATAAGAAAGAAACAATCATCAGTATCTCTATCTACAGCTGAGGCAGAGTATATTGGAGCAGCAGCATGTTGTACACAGGTTCTTTGGATGAAACAAACCTTGACAGATATACAGGTTGAGTATGATGAACCCATTCCAATATATTGTGATAATACAAGTGCCATCAGTATCTCAAAAAACCCGGTGATGGACTCCAAGATGAACCACATTCCAATCAAGTATCACTTTCTACGGGAACAAGTTGCAGAAAAGAACATCATAGTTGAGTATGTGGGCACAAAAGAACAAGTGGCAGACATCTTTACAAATCCACTTCCATGGGAAGCCTTTGAATATCTTCGTGAAAGACTTGGAGTTATTTCTACTCCAAAATGAATGCTTTTTGAATGCTTATCTTATATGTCTTAGATGTACACGAGGAAGCACCATAAGAGGACAGTTCAGTCAGGGGGAGCAACCCTGGATGGAAAGATACTTTTGCCATTGATGAAAAAGGGGGAGAGATTTATCACATGTAGAGGACAGAGGCATGGTTCTAGGGGGAGCATGAGTGATGTGATTTCAGTATTGCATCAGAGTTTTTCCATCAATGCAAAAGGGGGAGGATTGTTGATTAAGGTTGGTTTTCATTGATGTCAACCCTTGAATAAGCCCCATAGCACAAAGGTTTGGGTAATGGACCCAAACTTTTTTTTATGTAAAAATGACTCGTTATTGTTTTTTCATGGTTGATAAGAAGTAAATATGGATGAACTCCAAAGTGGTCCCCTTATGGTGAAAGCCTTCACAAGAAGACGCTTTGCGAAGTAATATAACTCATGATTAATTGTGGAATAATGAGATGAAGGAAAGTGAATTTGTTAGTGAAACTATCCTATATGGATATTTCTTGTCATGCCATTTTCGGTGGTATGCAGAACGTCACATAACTCCTCACAGTTAGATAGTTATAACCATGTGAAGTTGGAGAACCCGGGTTTGGGTAATGGACCCAAGTTTGTTTGATGGACAACATTATGATTTTTTCTATATTTGAAGGTAATACTATTCTATATGGATATTACATGTCTTTCTATTTCTAGTGGTATGTGGAATGTCACATAACTCCTCACGGTTTGAGAGTTATGGCCTTACAAAGTTGGAGGACCCTCATATGTCATCTAGAAGCCCCCAAAAGTCAAAGTAGTCAAAGAAGTTTAAGATATTTTAAAACGTAAATAATAAAGTGAAGTGATGAGTGTATAATAATTCAAAGTGAATACAATATAAATTATTTCAATAATAAATTTAATGGAGAAATTAGAAGTGGGTTAACCCTAAAATAAGAAAAGTGGGCCAAGTGACCTAGAAGATGTTTTTAAGGAAGCTACTTGGAGAGTATAAATAAGAGGCAAGGCTCTCTCACTTTAATCACAGGTGAGAATATTGAATATCTGTAGGTGTTTGAGGTAACCAAGGATATCTAAGCCGAATTTCTGAGGGAATGTGAAGAAAAGAAGGTTGAAATGCAAGGAAGGATAAATTATTTTGATGGTTCTTTCTAAGGTATGTTATTTACAGGTCATCTCACCATTTTCAATATTACTTTTTTCTATAATGATTCATACCATGAAATTTATATTCCATTGAGAAAACATACACAAGTATCTGTGGTAAAAAATTCAGCTTGTGGGTCGTTTTATTTTTGGAGTTACACTCCGTGGAAAATAGGGTTTATGGCTAGTCCTCAAACTAGTCAAAAACATGTGTTTCAGGTAAAAATGTCATAAATTCTTCATAACAAATACAAATTCCATGAGACCAAATATGTTGGTTAGGGTACAGTCCGTAGTATGTTTTATAACAGTTTTAGATCAATTCAATGAACATTTCATGTGGGGAACGCTCTACAAGGTCGCTCTCTAGAATAAGCCAGAATTTAGCAAGGAATGTGATCATATACACCAGGTCTATTATAGAGCTACAAATCAGATTTGGATGATGAAATCGATGATGGATTTTGGTTGAGGTACATGTTGAGTACATGGTTGAGATAAGTAGTTGATGAGTTGGCACATACATGAGGTGTATAGTTGATGATGTTGGTACATATTGATGAGTCGTAGTTGATGAGTAGTTGACACATGATTGGTACATACTTGGTACATGGTTGGATGCACTTGTTTATGGTACAGTTTGATTACAGGTTTTGTGGTAAAGGTTGGTGCATGGTTGATTCACTTGTTTATGGTACACATTGATTACAGGTCGAGGTACAGGTTTATGCATGGTTGATGCATGGCTCAGATTTATTAGTACAGGTTTACAACAGTATATCTGACAGTGATAGTGTGATAGTGGTTCCATCATTCTTCTTCTACTTCAGGGTGGCAGGATGAGGCAAGGACAAGTGGTTGTAGCCACCTTCTAGTTTTAGCCAAAGAACATAAGGGGTTGTAGCCTTCTTCTAGTTGTAGCCAGAGAATTGGGGATTTGGAGCTTCCCTCATGTTGTAGCCTGAGAAACTAGGGGGTTGGAGCCTCCTTCCAATTGCATCTAGAAAACAAAGGAAGTTGGTGCTTCCAATGAATGTGATTCTTCAAGACATATAAGAAAAAGAATTCTGTGGTTTTCTCCCGATTTGGGTTTCCACATAAAACATTGGTGTACTATGTATGTGTGTGATTTTTTATTTCTTACTACTCATTATTGGATAATAATTCTACATTGATATAACATTTGAAGAAAAAGGATTATAATTACTCTATTACTGATTCAACCCCCCTCTCAGTAATCCAACAAAAAGTCCCCAATAGAAGACCAATTCTCTACACATTTAGAAATATTTGTAGATATTTAGAACAATCCTCAATGGAATATATACGCATGTCCATATGCACGAGTGATTTATATAAAAACATAAAAAAATTAAAAGAAAATTACCACCCATATGTTGTTGATTTGATTGGGATTGTTGTAAATTGGATGACATAGGAGACTCTTCCCCATAAAATATTTCCCCAAAATCACACTTATAAAGATATCGTGATGTTCCATGAATGAATGGATCAAATTGAGCACCCCCATGTGCACTCTCTCGCGATGTGCTTTCTTGTGATCTACTAAATGATGCATTTGAAAATAAATTTATCAAGTTCAATTTGCTATATCAATTTCAACATATATTCATGCACAATTTAACATGTGCATATAAACATTCATGTACCTTGATCTCCAACCTGACTAGATCATTGTTCATATTGACTAGATCTCATTTTTTCACGAGACTGCCTTGTGTGATTAGTTTCCCTTTCATGATTAGTATTCCATGTCGAACTAGGGGTCCCTCTATTGCTTTCATTAGATATCCTAGAGTATTTGTGAGGCATAATTGGAGACTCCTCTCGATCCATATATATTATTTATGTGTACCAAGATGCAAATTGACAATAGACAATATTTTAATACATAAATTGACTATATTTTTATGCATCATATAAAAACTTGTATTTCTTCCACATCCTAAGAAGAAATTCCATCAAAGTACAAAGTTTATGTGCATGCATATCCATGCCCATGATAAAGGTATTTAATCTCTCTTATGACACAAAAACATAGATCAATAATATATAATGTTGAGCAATGAAAAGGCATGGTGGAGAGAGGCTCTTTCATAAACACATTTCCTCCCAAGTGACAAAAGAAAATGCTTGGATTGTATGAACCAAAACAATCAAAACAATGTCATTCTTTTTTTGGTGGCTATTCATATTGAAATTCCAAAGTGTCAATTCCAGTTTTCTTAGTATATTAAGAAAGATATAGAACCCTAAACAAATTGAAGGGTTCTATAAGAAATTGCATGTTGCCAGTCAAGCATCCTCATCAATCAAACATACTAAGAAACATCTCCATAAAGTACAGAAGCATTACTTGACAATGAAACTAACCTATGAAGAGATAAAGGTAAAATTAATTGCTCATTTGGATGCTTTGAATGTTGATGTTGATGAAGAGAATGATGAGTAAATTATTAAGTTATTAGATCAACTATTCCTTTTTCTCTTCCTTTTTGGTGAATTGCAGAACTTTCCAAAAAGGGGATGCTTGGTGGTGTAAAGATTTGTGGACTTTCAATGTATATGCCACAAGAAAAATATGTTAATCAATTGAAAATACTTTAAATTACATAAAACCTTAAATTGCATCAAACCAATGCCACTCTTCATCTGGCAGATATTCATATTGAAATTCCAAAGTGTCAATCCCAATTTTCTTAGTGTATTGAGAAAGGTATAGAACCTAAAACAAATCGAAGAGTTTTATAAGAAAGTGCATGTTTCCATTTGAGCAACCTTGTCAATCATACACACTAAGAAACATGTCCCTAAAGTGGAGAATCATTACTTGATAATGAAACTAATCTATGAAAAGATAAATACACAATTAATTGCTCGGTTGAACATTTTGAATGTCAGTGCTGACGACGAGAATGATGAGTAAATTTTTAAGTTATTAGATCAAATATTCTTTTTTCTCTTCCTTTTTGGTGAATTGCATAAATTTCCAAAAAGGGGATGCTTGGTGCTGGAAGGCTTTGTGTACTTTTAGTGTATATGCCACAATAAAATTATGTTAATCTATTGACAATAATTTAATTTACATCAAACCAGTGTCATTCTTCATTTGGTGGTTATTCATATCGAAATTCCAAAATGTCAACGCAGTTTTTTTAGTATATTAAGAAATGTATAGAACCTCAAACAAATTGAAGGGTTCTATAAGAAAGTGCATGCTTCCATTTGAGAAGCTTCATAAATCAAACATACCAAGAAAAATCTCCCTTAACTGAATAAGCATTACTTGACAATGAACTAACCTATGAAGAGATAAAGGAAAAATTAATTTCTCGATTGAAGGCTTTGAATGTCGGTGTTGATGAAGAGAATGATGAGTAAATTATTAAGTTATTAGATCAACTATTCATTTTCCTCTTCCTTTTTGGTGAATTGTAGAACTTTCCAAAAAGGGGATGCTTGGTGGTGGAAGGATTTTTGGACATTCAATGTATATGCCACAAGAAAATTGTGTTAATCAATTGAAAATACTTTAATTTACATCAAACCAATTCCATTCTTCATCTGGTGGCTATTCATATCGAAATTCCAAAGTGTCAATCCCAGTTTTCTTAGAGTATTAAGAAAGGTTTAGAACCTGAAACATATTGAAGAGTTTTATAAGAAAGTGCATGTTGTCATATGAGAAACCTTGTCAATCACACACACTAATAAACATGTCCCTAAAGTGCAGAAGCATTACTTGAAAATGAAACTAACCTATGAAAAGATAACTAACAAAAATAATTGCTCAGTTGAATGTTTTGAATGACGGTGCTAATGAAGAGAATGATGAGTAAATTATTAAAGTATCCATAAAAAAGAGGATACTTGGTGGTGGAAGGATTTGTGGAATATTAAGAATACTCTTAAACCAAAGGTGTATATGTGGTTAGTTTTGAGGAATGAAGAATTAACATAGGTGAAATATGAGAGGAAGAAGGTGTCAGTGCATTGGATAAGATTTTCTTGTTGTCAGGTATGGAATGTAACCAACTCAACTCAACTCTTGGTTTTACTGACATACATTAGCCTATATTCCAAAAGGGGGTTCTAGAGAATACAAGGAGAAAGGTTTTTAGATTATTTTGGATTGGAAAACACAAAATGAAGAGATTCCACTTGTCAAATAAAAGGCTATAGATCAACCAAAAGATGGAGGGTGGGGATTGAAAAATATTCATTATTTTGGAAAACCTTTCCAGTTACTTCATGTAATCTACATTCATTCATAATATTTGTAAGCTATGTTCCTTCATGTAAGCATTATTTGAGATTGATAAATTGTTCAGGTTGTATAAATATACTAAGGTACAAGAGATTTGTATGTGTTTTAAAGGATTAAAGGGCAAGTTAACACTATTGTTTCCACAACCATCCATGAAGTTGTCAATTCAAATTAAAAGAATGAACATGTTGATAAAAATGAATCTTTCTAGACTTCTCTATATGTTAAGTATGTTTCTCCTTTGCAGCATCACTTTGAAGCCATCAATTCTTGCACTCCTATATATGGATCTACTTTTGTTTTGGATAATACCATCAAGTGTGAACAATTATGCCTTATACATCCTTAGCACTGTTAATGTATGTTTGGTGGTTGGTTTAACATCCATTCATTCTTAATTGATATTGAACCCTAATTATATCTTGTGAACAATTCTTTACTACTCAATTAAGGGTACATTATCACTTTTACATAAATTTATGCATTATTTTGGTCATTTTCTAGAGATCAGAGCTCTAAGTACCAAAGTTATTGTGGGAAAAGGTAGTTGACTCTCATAGAAGATCCACACTTATTTATTAAATCATCAAGAATCGTGAAATGTTTCCTGCCACTTAGCTTATGAAGATCCACACTTTTTTAAAACATATGTTACACTTCATTTACTTATAAATTATATTTTTGCTTAATTGGTCAAATAATTATTTGACTTGTATTTACATATTCAAAGAAAAAATTACCCTACGATATTCTAACACTAATATTAAGCTCATTTGCATGATTGGTTATGAGTCCCTAGCCAATGCAGATCTCTATAAGTTATTAATCCATGTTTAGTGTAGAGTGTTTTATTAGTTGCTATTTCCCACTACATATCTTCCTATTGAGTTGTTTGACATGATGTTGGCCAATTTTTTCATTTTTGGAAAGTCCTACTCGTCAGGTTTTTCAAGAAATCGTACATATGTGTAAGGTTCAACGCAGAGAAAAATTAATATACCTATCAAAAAGATTCATAAAAGTGTAAGGTTCCAGGCAGAGAAAAAGTCTGAGAAGCATCTTAAATGTGTAAGGTTTAAGTCAAAGAACGGGTCTGAGACCTATCAAAGAGCCTCATAAAAGAGTTTTCCAAAAATACATAAAGTTGGCCCACATTAAAGGTATTTCCCACTTTTTAGGTGATACCACTAGCTAAATGGTTGTTGGTTGTTGAGTACTAGTACTTCAGGAACATTTATGTGGAACACTCTTTGTTGGAATTCATTTTCATGTAGTGTAGTAAAAGGAATTTGTAGTGTAGTATAAGGAATTTATGTTATGGTGATTTTTTTTACAAATTTAGTAACATTTCTCATAGATTGTTGAAATTACGAATTAGTAAACAGAATTGTTCGAATAAGAATGGACTTAGAAATCCATCTAAGATTTTAGAATTTTCAAAATTACACATTATAAAAATAAGGATTTTCATCACAAAATTCAATTAAATTAATCACCTTAGTGTAGAGTGCTCCCTTGATCAATCCAGATATAATCATGAAGAAGTTGTGTGAAAATATTGTTGAAATATTGTAACTGCAAAGATTATTCTACTTATTATTGAGTTATAATCTTATATATCAATACCCTTTTGTGGATTGATCATGTCAGGACTTATGTATTCCCAAATCCCATTTTTTGGATTGGTCAAACCCTAATTAAATTATGTTAATTGAGAAGTTGACCCCTAGGGATAATTAAAGTGGTTTTAGCCACTAATTGAAGAAGTCATCCCAGCTTGGTGAAGAGAAACAACCCTAGTGCCTCCCAGCTAGTATAAATAAGAGTGGAAGATGCCTCATTCTCTCACTCACTCAAGTCACTCATATAGTGCACAAGTTTGAAGGAAGTTGTAGTTAGAACAAGGAGAAGAGAGAGCCTGATCCAAATGGATGTTGGGAGCGAGAGATATCGCATTCTATTCAAAATGACAAACAAGCAAAAAAAGGGGTGCTAACTGTACAGTCCGTACGAACGCTGATGTGGCAGGCCGTACGACATGTGGCAGGCAGTTATTCGGATAGTTGGCATGTGACATGGCATGTTTGCAGCGAACGGGATGATGACACATGGCCCAGTCAATGGCTGCCACAGGTCATATATCTATTGGTTTAAAATTATTTTGTTGGCCAAAGTCGACCCCACGACCTCCGGGCAGGGGGGGAGAGACTTGGGAAGAGCTGCCAAATGGTGCACCACTGGTTGTTCCTTGTTATATATATGGAAAAATATGTATAAATGTTTGCATATGTGTATAGTTTGGGGCACGACCGGGCTAGGGCTTAGCCCCAGCCCTTAGTCGCACATTGTATTAACATATGACCCAATGATATACCATTCGGCGTGCGTGTGCAGTTGTGTTTTGGTTCCAACGGTTATACAAATGACCCACCATTTGTCCTTTGACCATTGGCTTGTGGAACGAGAGCCTATGTTTATACTTGCACGTGGTCACATGGGTCATACGACCTTGCCCTTGATGGTTAGGGGCTAGGTGCACCCGTAACTGTCCTACTGTTTGCACGATTCACACTGTTGCATCTGGTGCTAAGTTTTTATGCTTAAATATGCGTGTGGGCTAGGTTGAGCTAACAGGGGTGCATTTTGTAGATGCAGAGAAGCCTATCTTCTTCAATTTTTGGTCAAATGAGGTGCCGAAAAAGCCCAACTAGGGGTTTTTGGACATTCTGAAGCCATTGGAGTAGTCTTTTTGGTATTTTGAGCATTGTAAAGCACATTTTTTAGCACTTTGATCAAATAATACAAATGATCCATTGGAATATGGACTAGGAGATGTAGCCCAAGAGAGGGGTGAACTCCTTTATCATTTGTTGTGTTATGTGTTTTCTGTTCACTATTTTTTCTACTGTTTATATGCATCTTGAATGAGTAAATCCTATTAAAGTTGTGTTGCAAAGTTGATCAATTTGCATTTTAACACATAAAATTTAACTTGCAAATATTTTCAAGAATACAAGTCTTCTTCATTTTTAGATCAAGTTGGTATCAGAGCATAGGTTTTTGAAGACTTGATTATTTGCAAGTGTTTTGTTTTCTGATGCTCACAAGGTTGAAACTCACAAGAGGAGAAGGTCAACTTGTAGAGCCAAGTTCTCATCCTTCAAGGAGGAAGCTTATATCATCACCGCAAATTTCAAGGAGGCATTCACCAAGTATGGCTCATGAAGAGAGTCATGAACATGTTCCTGCAGAAGATGAATGTAATGATCCCAAGCCATTATGCAAGGATCATCACTATTTTGGTATCTTTTTAAAACTTTTTCTGAGTGAGGTATTTCATCAAACACTTTGTTGATCTACCTTTTAGATGTGTTTATATGTGTGTATGCAGCAAATAATAGAAAGAGATAACCATGGAACATACCTCAACCATATGCAATAACATAGACAAGCCAAAACATCTCAATTCTTCTTTATTCATAAAATAGAGAAACCTGCTACAATGAAGATGTCGATCTGGAATGCTCAACAGAT
>ML776704.1:1855265-1874986 GCA_009831015.1 Picea engelmannii
CAAGTAAACCTAGCAATCAAAAGTTGGGTTTGTATACTCCACTTCCGGTTCCTTCTCGTCCTTGGGAAAGTATTTCCATGGACTTTGTAGGAGGGCTACCTATGTCTAGATGAAATCATGATTATCTTTATGTTGTGGTTGATTGATTTAGCAAAATGTGTATTTTGATTCCTTGTACAAAGTAGGTTACAGCTGAGAAAATGGCACAAATTTTCTTTCAAAATGTTTGGGTGCATTTTGGATTGCCTAAATCTATTATTTCTGATCGGGATTCTCGATTTGTTGGAAGTTTTTGGTCGAGTTTATGGGCACTCATGGACACCAAACTGAAAAAGAGCATAGCTTTTCATCCACAAACAAATGGTTAGACAGAAGTGGTAAATCGAACAGTGGTTCATCTTCTTCATGCTTATTGCAGCAAGCATCCTAAACTTTGGGATGAGCATTTACACTACATTCAGCATGCTTACAATCGAGTTAAGCACTCTTCAACTCAAACGTCACCATTTGAAGCATGTTTTGGCTATTTTCCCAAATCTCCTTTAGATTTTATCTTTGGGAAGGATAGTTCTATTGATGGTCAATATGACATTGATAGGGCAGAAAAGTTCATTGAACAAATTCAGTCGATACATCAAATGGTGCAAGAGAAATTGGAAAAGAGTCAAGCCAAGTACAAGACGAGACATGACAAACATCGTGTTGATCACAGTTTCCAAGTTGGAGATGAAGTTTGGCTTTACATCAGTAAGGAGAGGCTTAAAGGAGAAGGTAAAAAATTGAAAATGATTCGATATGCTCCTTTCAAGATTATCGACAAGATTGGTAACAATGCCTTTCGTTTAGATTTGCCTCCTTATATGCAAATGTATGTAGTTGTTAATGTTGAGAATTTGAAATTGTATAAGCCTCCTTTGATTGATGATCAAGGAGAGAATGTTCAGATTCCTTCTATAGATGATTTTTCCCTGGAATATCTTACAGAACTGCATGAAGACACCATCCTTGACAGGAGAATGCGAACTTCAAAATGAGGAAATGTGGAGTATCTTCGAGTTGTTCTTAAAGGTACAAATCCAAGCAAAGCCAAGTGGATTGAGGTTGGAAAGGTGAGGGAGCTATACCTTCATCTTTAGATAGACTAAAAATAGTCTTTTGGAGGTCCAAAAGCTTTCCAATGGGGAGGTGTGATCCAGGGGATCAAATTTTGCTCAAAAATTCAAAGTGTTTGGAATCACTTCAAATCAAACGAGAGCGTAGGCCTCATCGTTACGAACCCAACACAACTCATTTGGGTTCAAACAGATGTTGGGAACGAGAGATATCGCGTTCTGTTCAAAATGACAAACATGCAAAAAAAGGGGTGTTGACTGTACAGTCCGTACAGTCTGTATGGATGTTGACGTGGCAGGCCATATGACACGTGGCAGGTAGTTATTTGGACAATTGGCATGTGACATGGCATGTTTGCAGTGAATGGGATGACGACACATGGCCCAATCAATGGATGCCACATGTCATATATCTATTGGTTTAAAATTATGTCATTGGCCAGAGTCAACCCCGTGACCTCCGAGCAGGGGGGAGAGACTTGGGAAGAGCCGCCAACCAACGTGCCACTGGTTGTTCCTTGTTATATATATGGAAAAATATGTATAAATGTTTGCATATGTGTATAGTTTGGGGCACGACCAGGCTGGGGCTTAGCCCCAGCCCTTGGTCGCACATTGTATTAACATATGACCCAATGCTATACCATTCGACGTGCATGCGGTTGTGTTTTGGTTCCAGCGGTTATACAAATGACCCACCATTTGTCCTTTGACCATTGGCTTGTGGAATGGGAGCCTATGTGTATACTTGTGCGCAGTCACATGGGTCATACGACCTTGCCCTTGATGGTTAGGGGCTAGGTGCGCCCATAACTGTCCTACAGTTTGCACGGTTCATGCGGTTGCATCTGGTGCTAAGTTTTTACGCTTAAATATGCATGTAGGCTAGGTTGAGCCAACAGGGGTGCATTTTGTAGATGCAGAGATAGCAAGTTTGAAGGGGGGACTTCCAGGAAGCCTATCTTCTTCAATTTTTGGCCAAACGAGGTGCCGAAAAATCCCAGCTAGGGGTTTTTGGACGTTCTGAAGCCATTGGAGCAGTCTTTTTGGCATTTTGAGCATTGTAAAGAACATTTTTTTTATCAATTTGATAAAATAATACAAATGATCCATTAGAAGCTAGACCAGGAGATGTATCCCAAGAGAGGGGTGAACTCCTTTATCATTTGTTGTGTTATGTGTTTTATGTTCATTGTTTTTTCTATTGTTTATATGCATCTTGAATGAGTAAATCATATTAAAGTTGTGTTGCAAAGTTGATCCATTTGCATTTTAACACATAAAATTTAACTTGCAAATATTTTCAAGAATACAAGTCTTCTTCATTTTTAGATCAGAGCTGCATTGCTCAGTCTTGGATATTCTCTAGTGTTTTGATCTTTTATCTTGGCATTGTATTGGCAATCTATACTAAAGAATTTTTTGTTGGGTTTTCTCCCCCATGAGGGTTTCCTAGGATAAAATGTTGTGTACCTTGTGATTGTGTTTCTTTCAGTAAACTTGCTTATGTTATTATTGTCTGTAAATTGAAAAGAACTTAATAGTAGCTCTAAACTTAACATGGTATCAGATCTTGACTGAATAGAGCACATTTCATTGGGTTATCAAAAACGCCATTGTTGTCATACAAGAAAATTAGGGATTTTTGTTGGAAGGAAATTTTAGCCTAAAAATCATCTAGGGAAATGCACCATAGCCTAGGAAACTCATTGGCAGCTTGAACACACCTTTTCGGTGGCTAGAGCCTTTGAAAAGTGAAATCCTAGTTTTCACTAGTACTAGAAAACCAAGAAACCAGAACCAATACTAGAAGTACAACTCCATATTTGTGTAGGCCTAGTTTCAAGGGGTAAAATTTGGATTTTTTGAAAACAGACTATACCAGCTTACTCACCTCAGCCAGGCGCACCTCCTGGCAAGTTCGGATTTAATTTCTGAGCACTTTCAATTTTTGTTCATTTTCCCAGCTCCAAGTCAAGATGTCTGCAAGAACTAAGCTTGTTGACAAGTTAGAAGGTGTGGATAAATTATATTCCTGGAAGTATAGGATTTCACTCATTCTTGAAGAGAATTATATTTCAAAAATCATAAAGGAAAATGTACCTAAACCTGAAGAAGATGCATCTAAAGCAAAGTACAAGAAAGATATGGTTAGGGCCAAAAGAATCATTGCAGACTCCATTAAAGATCACTTGATCCCTCATGTATCTTCAAATAATACTCCAAAAGAAATGTTTGATTCCTTGACCATAATGAATGAAGGAAGGAATATCAACCAGAAGATGAATCTGAGAAACCAACTCAAGAGTACAAAGATGCAGAAAGGAGAAATCGTTCATGAATATTTCTCTATGGTTTCTCAACTCAAGGAACAACTAGAAGCAATTGGAGACAACCTAGATGAATATCAACTCATAACGATATCTCTTAATGATCTCACAAGACCTTTGGATTCCTTCATCCAAACCATCTATGCAAGAAAGGAGAAACTCCAATTTGATAGTCTTGGGAAGAATGTGTTCAAGAAGAAGCAAGAGTAGCTAATCGGGAAGCAGTAATATTAAGGGATGAAGACCAATATATAGTTTCTCATGCTAAAGGAGGAAATATAAGGTCTTGCATTCATAAGGAGACCCATCTCCATAAGGAATCTCACTCTCCAAAGAGATTCACCTACTCCCATAAAGAATCTCACCCACCAAGGAGATTCCAGAAATTTTAGAAAGGTCAAAGAAGAGAAAAATATTCCTCCTCTTATGAATGCTATCATTGTGATAGGATGGGACATATTGCTAATAATTTTCTAGCCATAAGAGAAGAATACAAGAAAATAAATAACAAAAGACACCATTCCCATGCAGTTGAAGATGATGATCCACCCACAAAGATGACTAAAGAAGAGATTGAAAACTATGTCTTATGTTCTACCCTCTCAGTGTCTTTGACACCCGGTGAGGATAATTGGCTCATAGACAGTGGTGCCTCTAACCACATGACAAGTCAGAGAGACATTCTCTCTAGCCTTACAGAAAAGAACTTACCCCAAAAAGTTACACTTGGAGATGATTATCAGTACCCTATCAAAGGAGTGGGAGAGTCCACCTACAAAATTGATTCAGAGAACCCAATGAAGATGAATGATGTCCTATATGTACGAGGTTTGACAAATAACTTACTTTATATATCAACTTTAGATAATAAAGGTTTCAGGTTTGCATTCATAGATGGTGAATTTATTATGTGGCCTAAAGGAAAAACCATAGAAGATGCAATTGTTATTGGAACAGAAGAAGGTGGCTTGTATAAGATAAAGGGTCACTCAAATGTGTAATGTCCCCATTTTAGGACATTATAACATTACAGAGTGTTATGTCTACTAGAGTATCTAGATAGGGGTGAAAGAGAGTTTGGGAGACATTGAGGGGTTTTATTGGGCCCAACTTGCAAAGTTCATCATCAGGATCCATTCTGCACAACTTGGCTTTGGTTCCATTGCATTCCGATGATTTCCATAATTTTGAGTTATTATGGGTCATATCTTAATTAAATTCACTCAGAAGGTCATAATGGGCATATTACTTGGAGAAACCTCTTAGTGTAATAGCTCATCAGAATCGGGAGGAAGAGAATTACAGGATAAGGTGATGAGAAGTGACTTTCAGTGGTCGGAGAAGCCATCAGGATGGATAAATCACTTTTTAGAGGTAAAATGGTTAATTAATTAATTAATTAATTAAGTGATTTAATCAAGGAATAATAAAATAAAGTAAAATTCACATGGAGGGAAAAGGTCAACAACGAATTAGGGTTCAGGGAAGCTATAAAGGAAGGGTAAAGCAACCTAATTCATTATTATGTTATGATTTGATGTTGAGATATTTGCAGAGGAAGAGGAAATCGACCCCCTTGTTGTTTTGTGTATTTCTGGAGGAAAACACCATCATTGATTGGTTTTGGTTTTGAGAGACACACCCTAGCCTATTCGAGATATCATCCAGGTATTTCACTGTGCATTACAGTATCCAGTTTAGTGATTTCGCAGCTCATCCAGTGAGGGTGCAAGTGTTAGAGGGAGGGTTTGTGTGGCCACTTGATACAGTTCAATATTTGGCTTATTCCTTTCGAACCATTAGAGAGCTAGCCAGGGTGCACCTATTGAGCCACCTGTCATCAGTTTCCGATGATGGAATCTCTTGGAAAGAAGAAAATAGTGATTTAGGGCACAACTCTTGAGGAAGCACATTTGGGGTTCCAGGGGACATTCCGAAGTAGATCTGAAGAATCCTTTCTGACCCATTAAATAAGAGACTATGACAATCATTTTGAGATATACATCATCAGATTTCATCGTTGTAATCACTAGGGCACACTCATTGAGCCCAAGAGGTGAAAAAAACCCCAGGGGGTGAAATCTGGGGCTTTAGAGGTTGGATCTTTAGTTTGACAGTCATCGAGATCATCCTAGAGGCTAGGGCACATCTTTTGAGGAATTTTCCATCTTATTCTGATGATTATCGCAATCAGGGTGAGTTTTCTGGATTCTACAACAGTTACCGTGAGCGGCCAGACTATTTTTTATCGATCTATCGATGCATGTGTAGACCAAAATTCATTCTTCTAATCACTAATATTTCAAGTTTTCATTCATAGATGGTGAAGAGTTATTATGTGGCCTAAAGGAAAAACCATAGAAGATGCAATTGTTATTGGAATGGAAGAAGGTGGCTTGTATAAGATAAAGGGTCACTCAAATGTGTAATGTCCCCATTTTAGGACATTATAAAATTATAGAGTGTTATGCCTACTAGAGTATCCAAATAGGGGTGACAGAGAGTTCGGGAGATATTGAGGGGTTTTATTGGGCCCGACTTGCATCATTCATCATCAGGATCCATTTCGCACAACTTGTCTTTGGTTCCATTGCATTCTGACAATTTCCATAATTTTGAGTTATTATGGGTCATATCATAATTAAATTCACTCAAAAGGTCATAATGGGCATATTACTTGGAGAAACCTCTTAGTGTAATAGCTCATCGGAATCCGGAGGAAGAGAATTATAGGATAAGGTGATGAGAAGTGACTTTTAGTGGTCAAAGAAGCCATCGGGATGGATAAATCACTTTTTAGAGGTAAAATGGTTAATTAATTAATTAATTAAGTGATTTAATCAAGGAATAATAAAATAAAGTAAAATTCACTTGGAGGGAAAAGGTCAACAATGAATTAGGGTTTAGGGAAGATATAAAGGAAGGGTAAAGCAACCTAATTCATTATTATGTTATGATTTCATGTTGAGATATTTGCAGAGGAGGAGGAAATTGACCCCCTTGTTGTTTTGTGGATTTCTGGAGGAAAACACCACCATTGATCAGTTTTGGGGTTGAGAGACACACCCTAGCCTATTCAAGATATCATCCAGGTATTTCACTGTGCATTACAATATCCAGTTCAGTGATTTCGCAGCTCATCCAGTGAGGGTCCAAGTGTTAAAGGGAGGGTTTGTGCGGCCGCTTGATACAGTTCAATATTTGGTTGATTCCTTCTGACCCATTAGCGAGATAGCCAGGGTACACCTATTGAGCCACCTGTCATTAGTTTCTGACAGTGAAATCTCTCGGAAAGCAGAAAATAGTTATTTAGGTCACAACTCTTGAGGAAGCACATTTAGGGTTCCAGGGGACATTGGGAAGCAAATCTGAGGAATACCTTCCGACCCATTACAGAGGAGGCCAGGACGATCATTTTGAGATATACATCATCATATTTCATCATTGGAATCACTAGGGCACACTCATTGAACCCAAGAGGTGCACAAACCCCCAGGGGGTGAAATATGGAGCTTTAGAGGTTGGATATTTAGTCCAACAGTCATCAGGATCAACCTAGAGGCCAGGGTGCATCTTTTGAGGAAGTTTCCATCTCATTTTGATGAGTATTACAATCAAGGTGAGTTTTCCAGATTCTACAGCAGTTACCATGGGCTGCCAAACTACTTTTTGTCGATTTATCTATGCATGCATAGACTAGCATTCATTCTTCTGATCATGAATATTTCTTATTAGTTGATTTGTATTCCAGTGATGATCCATGATATCTAACTAATGATTATTATATCTGCTTCTAGTTATTATTGTATTTCTTTCTCTTTCCACATTCTCTCTCTCTCTCTCTCTCTCTCTCTCTCTCTCTCTCTCTCTCTCTCTCTCTCTCTCTCTCTCTATATATATATATATATATATATATATATATATATATATATCAGTGAGTTGTGTTGTCCTTGTTTCACATGCATTGTCTTATACTGCTAAAACACATAATAAATTGGAACACACATGCAAAAATCACCAAGCATGTTCACACAGTAACTCAAATGCATTCAAAAAACCCCAGAGTATCATATTCAGTGGCCAAAAATCGTAGTTCAAAAGTAGATATCCAGATCAGCTGGATCAGGGATATTTCAGTGGTATCAGAGCCTTCTTCCTACTAGCCTGTGAAGAAGTGTTTCTCATGACCCCATGATTCTGGGAGCATGTGAAGAATACCTAGAGGGTCGAGGACATAATGGGGACAAGTACATTTAGTACCACAGAGGTCATAACAAAGATAGGAGAGATATAAACCGAAGGGATTACACCCCCCTTCCACACTTAGTCATATATAGAGCCAGAGATAGATGGAAGAGAGCATATCATTTCAAACACAGAGGCCAATATAGAGAGGACTATGGGAGACATGTGTGAGACACCGAAGGGTAGGGGGAAAGGCCCCGAGATACATTTTGACGGTACACAGGCCATGTTGAATGACCTAGATAGGGGACAGAGAGACCTGCTGACCGCCATACAATAGATGAACCTTAGTGCACATATTCTCCAGAATAGCATGAGCAATATAGGCGTTGATTCCGCAAGAGGACATAGTGGTTTAAAGAGGAAACAAATAGGACAGAAAGGACATGATGATGAGTTTTCAAATTGTTTGAGATAGTATCAATAACTTGGTACGGAATTTCATGCAGACATGTCATTCAAGGATTTTTGCACCATCAAACATCCTAAGTGGTATGAACCCCAACTATCAGGGGAAAAGAAGGGGAAGATACACATTTTTGAGGTACACTATGACAGTGAGGATGAGGAGGTGCATGAGAATGCAACCACAGATTCCTATTTAAAGCAGTCAAATGAGGCTAGTGACTCCTATGCATCTAAGGGATATTTTGATGGACAGGATGATAGTGCATGTTATTCATCTTTCCTACCAGGCAGTGTTGATACTTCAACACTTCAACATAGTGATGACACTTGTGAGTACTCATATGTGTTGTCACTTGGACGTGATGAGATTAGGTGGTTGGATGACCAACCCTATGGTATATACATGGCTTCTAGGAAATAATGTATGGAGGATCATGATCTTTCTATGATGACAGTGACACATTTTTCATCTTCTTAGACACCTATGATAGCCACAAAACATGAGGATATCAGTAACATTTTTTATCTAGTGGAGGAGCCTTGCGTGAGGATTTCACTCCAAGGACATATGGATATATATATCCAAGAGGAGAGGCATGACTTGGAGCTAGTTGATGAGACACATATTTATTAGTATGAGGAGCATGAGCCACCTCTGTTGGATATTTCATTGTTAGATCAGGTTGTGGAGACTAACAGTTTGATAGGATACTCACTTCCAGGATAATCACTTTCAGAATGATGAGGGTGCACTTTGCATGGGTTGGGATGACCATATCTCATGTCTAGACACATTTGTATGAGGTCCAATTGCAGATGATATTAGCATAGTGAGTGCACAGGAGGATACAACTACCCATAAAGGTTACAGTTCGATTCAGATAGGGGTAGCAGTTGGTGATGGTGTGGAGTGGCATACAGAAGGAATCAATAGCATAATGGGTAGTGGGTCGTTCAATTCCTTATCTTTTTAGGAGTGTGTTGTTGGGAAAAACTTTAAATAGCCATAACGTTTTTTCTCAAGACTCAGAATTGAGCATACGAGCAAGCATTGGAAAGGTCTTGGATAATGGAATCTAAATATCCACCCAGAAAATTGATATGGGCGTTCAAATTTCCAAGAAATCAAAATAAATAATTCTAATATATTATTGAATCAAAATGGTTCATATTTTCATGAATTGTTGAAACACTTAGCATGACAAAGTTTTGTTGGCTGCACATTTTGCAGAGTTAACAAAAACTAGATCAGATCAAGATCAACATAGATTCCATAGTAATGGAGGAGGCACAAGGGACTTACAGTCAGGAGGATGTGATCATAGGGATGGATGTCCATTTGGGCATTGAAGGAACAAACTCCAATGGACATGAAGAATTAAGGGAGGAAAACATGAATATGGCAGAGACCATTAAAAATTTACAAAAGGATGTCCAAATCCATAAAGTTGATAATGAAAGGCTTATGAAAGCCAAGGAGTAGTAGGATGACTTGAACATGAACTTATTGTCGAGATTGAACATAATAGAAAAGAAATTGGATAAGGAGAGTGGCTCAAGCAAATCTAGAAGTCACGGACCTTCTGATGAGAAAAAAAGAACCATAAGTGTTAGTAGACATCATCACCACTCCCCGAGGCATTCCAAGAAGAGACAACATATCATCTTGAGTCCATCCCCTATCAATAAGTATTAGGGGTCTGAGGTGGATGACCTACGAGGAGAAATGAACAAAATCAATCCTCCTACATTTGATTGTGAGAACAAGAAGGATGAAGATGCAGAGACATGGTTGTTGGGCATGAGAAAGCATTTTCAATTGCATAATTATTCTTCTCATGCAGAAGGTAGAATTTCTATCTATCAACTCAAGGGAAAGGCATCCATGTGGTGGGATCAACTTGTGCAGGTGCAACACATTAAAGAGAAAAGTGTTACTTGGAGAGAATTCAAGAAGTATCTTGAGAAGAAATACTTGACTAAGAGATATTATGACAAGAAAATGAAAGAGTTCTTTGAACTCAAGATTGGGAGGATGACAATAGATGAATATGAGAGAAGGTTTCTAGAACTGCTAAAGTATGTCTCTTTCATCAAGGATGATACAATTAAGGTTCATAGGTATTTGAGTGGATTTATATCATTTATCAATGACAAAATACAGTATGATGATCCCAAGACATTGTAGGAGACCATAAGATGAGCTAAATTCCTTTATGATCAGAAAAAAGCAAGGCCAACTTTCCAAAAATTTTGGGAAGACAAAAATAAATTCAATATGGATCAAAGGAAGAAGGGGTCTAAGCCACCATTCTTAAAAAATAATCCTCAGGGAAAACCAACTCCTAGAGAGCCCAGAGCAATTGAAATATGGGGTCAAAGGCCAAGGAAGCCACCTATTTAATGTTGGGTTTGTAAATGGGATCATATGTTCAGAGATTGTCCTCACAGAGGTGAAAAAGGCAGAATTGTTCACAATGTAAAGCAACTTGAAATAGTGGAGTACATGAGCAGAAATGTGCCAAGGATCTATGCAGCCTTGGACAACAAGAAAGCAAAGTATCAGTCACATATGATTGAAGTGGAAGGTATGATCAACAACCAAACCATTTCTATTTTAATTGATTCAGGAGCTAGTCATAGTTATATAGATCCTAAGGTGGTGGAAAGTTTTCATTTTCCAAGAAGCAAGCATGGAAAATCTTGGTTAGTGTAGTTGGCTACCAGATCCAAAAGAAAAGTCAATGAGATGGTTAAGTCATGTCTTATGGACATGAATGGATTGAACACCAAGGAAGATTTTAACATCTTGCCTTTAGGTTCCTATGACTGTCTAATTGGGATTGATTGGTTGGACCAACATCATGCCATACTAGACTTCCATAACAAGGAATTTACTTTGTTGGATGAGGAAGGGAACTTAAGGAAAGTGCAGGGAATTCCCATGGCAGTAACCATCAAATAAATTTCAGCATTTCAGCTGAAGAAATGTTACAGAAAAGGGTGTCAAATATTTTCAACTCGTATGGAAGAGACACGTAAACATAAGGTGCCAAATTTGGAAGATTATGCAGTCCTAAAAGAGTTTGAATATGTGTTCAGTAAGGTACCAAGACTACCCCCAAAGAGAGATATTGATTTATCTATAAATTTAATGCCAGGAGCAGCTCCAGTGTCAAAGACACCTTACAGAATGAGTACAACGAAGTTGAAGGAGTTGCAAATGTAGCTTGAAGAAATTTTGAAGAAGGGGTATATACGCCCAAGTGTGTCACCTTGGGTTTCCCCAGTATTGTTCATGAAGAAGAAAGATGGAACATTAAGATTGTGCATTGATTTCAGACAGTTGAATAAAGTGACTGTTAAGAACAAGTATCCTATGCCAAGGATTGATGATCTTTTTTATCAATTGAAGGATGAAAATATCTTTTCAAATATAGATCTCAGATCAGGATACCATCAAGTAAGGATTAAAGAGGAAGATATCAGCAAGACCACATTCAAGACAAGGTATGGTCATTATGAGTTCACAGTGTTTCCATTTGGGTTGTCAAATGCACCAGTTGTTTTCATGTGCTTAATGAATGGTGTTTTCCGAGAATATTTAGACAAGTTTGTCATTGTCTTTTTGGATGACATTCTTATATAATCTAAGTCAGAGGAAGAGAATGAACATCATTTGAGGATGGTGTTGCAAGTATTAAGGGAGCATCAATTGTATTCCAAATTGAGCAAGTGCTCATTTTATCAAAAGAAAATTCATTATTTGGGGCATATCATTTCAAAGGATGGGATAGTAGTGGATCCTGAGAAGATAGAAGCCATTAGAGAATGGTCAACACCAAAGAATGTGACAGAGGTCAGATCATTCATGGGCCTTGCAGGCTACTATAGGAGATTTATTGAAGGATTCTCAAATATTTCACACCCAATCACTTCCTTACAAAAGAAGAGTGTGAAGTTTCAGTGGACATTGGATTTTGAAAAGAGTTTCCAACAATTGAAACAATTGTTAACAAGTTCTCCAATACTAAGGATTGTAGACCCAAATGGAGACTTCATTGTATGCACAGATGCATGTAAAGAAGGACTTGGTGGAGTCCTCACTCAAAATGGATTTGTTATATGTTATGAATCAATGAAATTGAAGGAGCATGAAAGACACTATGCCACTCATGATTTGGAGTTGGAAGCCATAGTGTATGCCTTGAGGAAATGGAAACACTACCTCATGGGGAAAAGGTTTGAGCTAAGAACAGACCATAATGGTTTGAAATATTTATTTGATCAACCAACTCTAAATGCTAGGAAAAGAAGATGGTTAGAATTTATAAGTGAATATGACTTTCATATAAAATACATCAAGGGGAAAGAGAACAAAGTGGTTGATGCACTCAGAAAAAGAGTGAATGAAATGCATGCTACATCCATTAGCATGTACCAATCCGATTTGAAGGACAAAATTATAGAGGTTGCCAAATCCGATTTGCAATACAAGGAATTAGTGGCAAAATTACAACAAGGCATTTTGCAGCAGAAAATTGAGGAATACAAGCTAGATAATGATTAAATTCTCATGTACAGGGGAAGAATTTATGTACCAAATTCTCAAGAATTGAAGAATTTGATATTGAGGGAAATGCATAATGTGCCTTATGTTGGGCACCCAGGATATTAGAAAACTATTGCAGTTTTCAAGAGCCAATATTATTGGTCAGGCATGAAGAAAGAGGTTGTTGATTTTATTGCCATATGTTTGGAATGTCAAAAGGTAAAGGTTGAGAATAGACACCCAGCTGGTTTTATACAACCATTACTCATTCCTGAGTGGAAATGGGAAGTTGTAACAATGGATTTCATCACCAAACTTCCCAGAACAAACAAGAAACATGATTCTATCATGGTAGTTGTGGATAAACTTACTAAAGCTAGTCATTTTATTCCAGTTAATCTCACTCACAAGGAAACCAACATTGTTGATGTTTACATAAAATAAATTTCTCGATTACATGGCATACCCAAGACAATTGTGTCTGACAGGGATCCAAAATTTACCTCAAAATTTTGGAAAGGATTATTTAATGGATTTGGAACTAATTTGAATTTTAGTACAGGGTATCATCCAGAATCGGATGGACAAATAGAGAGGGTAAATCAAGTGATTGAAGATATGTTGAGGATGTATGTGATGGATAAACCATTAAAATGGGAAGACTGCCTACACTTGGTAGAGTTTTCTTATAATAATGGGTACCAAGCATCTCTAAAGATGAGCCCATTTGAGGCACTTTATGGCAGAAAGTGCAACACACCAGTAATATGGGATAACCCAGTAGACAGAGCAGTGGTTGGTTCATATTTTCTCAGGGAAATGGAGGAGAAAATGATAAAAATAAAACCAAATTTAAAGGCAGCCCAAGATAGACAGAAAAGCTATGCTGATAAGGGCAGAACTCACAGGGAATTTAAAGTGGGTGATCATGTATTCTTGAAAGTGAAAGCCAACAAAAGTTCCCTATAATTGGGAAATTGTTCAAAGTTGGTAGCTCGCTATTGTGGGATATTTTAAATCCTGGAGAGGATTGGTCCAGTAGCTTATATGATTTCATTGTCTGCATCTATCTCTATTCATAATGTATTCCATGTATCATTGCTAAAGAAATATATACCTGATGTTAATCATGTTATTGATTGGAATGTGATTCCGGTGGAGAAAGAAGGCGCTTTTCAAGTCCATCTGGTATGCATTCTGGACTGGAAAATCAAACAACTCTAGAATCGATCCATAGGGATTGTAAAGGTCCAATGGACCTAGTACAGTCCTGAGGACACTACTTGGGAGCATGAGGATGCAATGCAGGCAGAATACCCACATCGTTTTGAGGACTTTTGAAATTTTGTTGTATATGTGTACATGATGCACTGAGGACAATGCATAAATAAGGGGAGAGGATTGTAATATCCCTAGGTCGAACCCACTTGTAAATGTAAATGCAAATGTACTTAAGGTGGTGAATTTTTTGATATCATTTTGTATGCACCTTTCATGGCATAGTGTGTGCATGTACTGCGCAGTAAGATGAGGAAGTTTGCACATTCTAGGATACCGTGCACAACAACTTAAGTGTGCGCAATTGTGAGGACAGGGAGCCTTTGTGTATATATTGTGTTTTATAGGCTGGTGAGCCAATTATTATAAGCTAGGATGTTTATGGTTTGATTAGTCTGGATATCCTAGATGTTAAAGGCAAGTGGCCTATTTTTGTATATGTCTCATAATTAATATAAAATACATCATTGCGCATAGACCGACCACGATAAAAGAGATGGGAGACTAAACTCCACTAGTTAGGAAAAGGGTGGGGCTAGAAGTTAAGGAAAATGGATAAGCTAGGGATCTTAAGCCAAAAAGGAATATTATATTAATATTTCTTAAATCATAAAGTATGGATAATTATTTTATCCTAAGTTCTAAAGTTGGGTACAAGTGGGCCAAAGTAGCTCCCAACATGACAAGTGTCAAGTTGGGGACATGCATACATATTGTTGGGACTTAGTTCATTTTACCATCTTTTCCATCATTTTTTCCATTATTCTTTCCATCATTTGGTCATCCAATCAATCATCCATGAGCATGCACACACCCATTGAGCTATCCTTTGTATCTTCATGACTGTACTTGAACTTGTATCCATAGCCATTTTGTGTTGGTGTATCTAGTTATCTTGGGAGTTGGATTGAAGAAGTGGGTTGTCAAGCCTGTGGGATATTGAAGAGGCAGGTTGTCAAGCCTGTGAGCAATTCTTTGTATGACATAATTGTTGAGAATTGATTTCATGAAGGTGTTAAACTACAACTATAGGGCTCTGAGACTTCCTGTCCAGCCTATTGCTGAAGCCTGAAAAGGAAGTGGGGCAGCCGAAGGACTGTTTAGCAGAGAAAAGGCACACTACTTGGGTGGGATAAGAATGTGGGGAATGAGGGACTGTAAGCTATTAGTTTGAGTTGGCACCTGAGATGGAGTCTTTCCTATTGTCTATGAGTCTTTAGCCTGGTTAGGAATCCCTTTACCCGGGTGGAATTTAGTCCAAGCTCGGAGGTGACTCACTGTTGAGAGTGATGAACAATGTGGTCTAAGGCTAGGAGGTTCATGGAAGGTCTGGACACAGTTGGTGACATTCTTACCAATATAAGTGCCAATTGTGTGATAAATTTGCATGTTGCATTGCTATTTACATGCTTATTTTTATGGGTTATCATATGTGTAGTTATAACTGTGTTTATTTTTATGGATATTTCCTGTATATGATGCATGTATATGTTTACTGTTATTTCAGTGTGAATTTGTGTATTTATAGATTTATTTGTATGATTAGGTTTTATATATCTATAATTCTTTCGTAAGAGTTATGTGTGTATATATTTTAATTGCATGCAGTTCGAAAAATTTATGCGGCATGTCTCAGTTGGATGTTGGGTATGTTACAGTATGTTCCACAGAGAGAACAGTAAGAGTTCTCTAGCATAGCATGGCCCGACATGGATGGTCGGGGACGTTACACATTTAGTATCAATTTCATGACTTGACATTGTAGTGGGATGCAACAATAAATGGTGGACATGTCGCTCGTCATCAAAATCCTGATTGTAAAAATATTGAACATTACATCGATAATATTATTAACAAAATAAATTTAATATGTTAAAAAATTATACCAAACACTTATTAGAAGCATGGAATTTTTTTTCCCAATAAGAAACATGAAACAAACCACTTTATAAAACAAATTTTGAATTAATAAATACATTTACATTAGTTCCAATGAAAATCCAAAAACACAATCACTCAAGTATCTTTTTCTTACGCCCTTGTTACACACTATTTTGGTCACCCCTGGGATCAACTGATAATATGTGCATAACTCACTTATATGTTCCCTAAAGACATTAAATGAGACTTTCTCCATGAGAAGACTAGAACATCTTCCTTTTTCCTAAAATCTATATTAAAGAAGATCGCCGCACCCTGCTAAAATCTTGGGGTGCAACAATGCCTGATCGTCGCATGCTGCACCAAAACTAGATTGCGGTGTCGTCGCATGCTACTTTTGCATGGGGTGCGACAATGCTCAAAAAAAGGGAAAAAGAGGAAATTCACAAAAGTTCTAGAAGGAATCTTCTAGAAGAAGAGGTGGCCTCTGATCGGTTTGAATCTTACTCGCTTCTATGATTTAGTGGGATCATCCTAATATCCTCATCCATCCCACTTTCACCCTATATAAAGAAGGATATATCATGGGAAATGCTAGGTTGGATTATGCATGAATAATTTTGTTGAAGATTGTACTTGTGATATCTTTGCTTTAGCTTTCCAAGTCAAGTTGTACTCTTGATCAAAGCATTGGAGCAAAGGTGTGTGTGTTGAAGCAAAGGGTCATTGGAAGGGACCTTGCAACATCAAGGCATAGGTTGTATTATCCACTTTCATTTAATATAATGTAGGAATACATTTATTCCCCTATAAAGGTGCCTCTACTTTTATTGTATAACTCCTTGATCTTATACATAGGCTTCATTGGAATATATACATTGTTGTTTTCTCTCTTTGTTGGTTTTTGTTTCTTAATAGGTCCACCATCCCACAAATCCAAATATGGAGCAAAGAAGACACTAGAGAGGATCAAACGTCATTTAAATGGTATGTCATTTGTCTCTCTATGAACTAGTTTATATTACAATGAAATCTAAGGAGAAACTTGTATTCTGCCTTGTTGTGTTCTAGCTTCTTGTTGAAGTTAGGGAGATTAGTTTGTGTCTGCACTTACCAATTTGTCCGATAACAAAATTGGCGACCATACTCAAGATCATCTTCTTTTGTATTTTTCTTCCTTTTTTGCTTTTAGCCTGCCTTTTATTGGTCAAATTCATTCTCTGAGTGTTTGGGTGATCCATCTTGACGCCTTGGTCCTGAAAGTTCATTGAGAAACTTTGTCCTCTTGTTAATTTTCCCTTATGTTCAGTCATCATTGCACTCTTGTTGTGTATACCAGAGCGAAGAAATCACACTGTGTTTTTTCCTTTTCCTTCAATGATCCTTGATCATCACATTGTGTTCTTCTGCAGCCTGCGACGATTCCTGTAGAATTTTTTTGGAGTGATAGTCAACTTTTCTCCTTACCCATATTTGTCATTACTTCTTGGGGTGAATTTTTAGTCCTGGTGAATGATTCTTTGCAGCCTGGTTTGCATCTTTTAGCTTGAATTTTATTGTTTCTCAAGTATTGAGAGTCTCTTTCGTAAGCTTCATAATTTTATATTTGACTTCTTGATTGCAAGGGTATAATCTCAAGCCTTCATCCTTGAGTGCTTGTTGGATAAGATGTTATTGATGTTTTTGAGTTTTGGATTGTTGAGTGACTAGAAAAAAAAAATTTATTACATTAGACAAATAAGTTTTCTTACTTTTTCATTTTTGCATGCATTATGAGTTTAGTTTGGGAAATAGTGTTGTGAGTGCATTGATCTTCTTGAACAACTTTTTATTTTTAAAATAAACCTTTATTTTTATTTGGAAAGAAAAGAATTGAAGTTCATTCTTATATTGATAGTCCTTACAAGAAATATTTTCATTCAAATAGTTGTTACAAAAGAGTCATTTGTAAAACTTAGTAGCTTTGATTGTTTGGAATCCATGTCATTCAAAGATTGAAGAAATTGTGTTTTGTAACTTGTTGTATTTTGGAAAAAGAAACCTTCTCCCTTATTTAATTAAAGTTCATCGAACGAAAATATTGCATCTCATCTCTCTTTTCATTTTGTTGGGTCAAGTTCAAATACTTCAGTGTAAATTCAGCGTAATTTTAAAATCTATCTCGTAATTTTTATTTTCTAGAACTTTTATACACCAACATTATTTAGGGATAGCGCTTTGGAATAGGTTGTGAGGCACACTCTCCAAAGCATAAAAAACACAATAGTATCTTGTGATAGGGATAGTTTAAATCCACTTGCTACATTTTGTCCTGGGAAACCCTTCTAACACAAGGGTCAATCACGAGGTCGCATTAGGACCGACAGAGTTACTCATCCTTCTTTATTAGTCTTGGTGTAGAGATTGTGTGTATTATTGGGGGTCACTTGAGAAGAAAATCATGTGCGGACCTTCTCGAGTCGATTTCGGGCTTAGATACCCTACCCTTGCATGTGTATCGGACTGTCGACTGCTTCCATAGGCATCATTTTCATAATTGGTAATCATAGTGGCCTATATATATAGAGTCTTTACATGAGGTAATTGAGGAGGGGAAATTATTCACAGTACCTGGAATCGACGTTGGCCAAAATCACTTGGGCTCCTTGGAGGGTATACCCAAGATTATGTGTTGGATCTTGCACGAGGGTGTAAGTACGTTAAGTAGGTCATCAACATAAATTTTACACCCTCTTTATCCCAGCCCCTTCTTGTCTTGATCTCACGACGTTGGATTTCATCACCAACTAGTGGCTTCAAAATAAAAAGGTTTGTTTGCATGCTTCATATCTACATTTTGTTAGTAGAGTGTTGTTTGTTTCTCTAGTTGGCCATAGATTTCTTTCATTATTTATTTGGTGCAGCCAACATTGGCTCTCACCATTCACGTAGGATTTAAGGGTTACCTCCGAAAGAGCCAAAAGAATATGCTCATTTTCTTCCTAATTCACTAGAGGATCCTTCCCCTGAAGGAGAAGTCAATAATGACGCATCCTCTAAAATTGGAAGTTCTACTCCATTGGTAGACTCAACACTTCCCATAAATCCATTATTTAATGTTGTACAAGATCCAATATTGCTCCGAATAAACTCTTTGGGAGACGTTACTGCTAAAGAATATACTAGAATACCGACTAGACCTTACGTAGAGTCTGGTGTGGATGATCCAACCTTTCAAAGTGAATCATTTAGAACTCCGATTCATACTACTGGAATTTGTAATCCTAGCTCAGTCCCCATCCATTATTTTTGGAGGACCTCCTTGGGACACAATATTTTTGATAAACTAGGAATGATCCCAAACCAACCTATGTCGTCACATACACCCATTACTTCTACTTCCTATACAATATCTTTAGATCATTTTACTGGTGTTAACTCCCAAAATGAAACCGTCCTTTTGGCCGAGTTTGGGTGGATATCATAGCTTTCAGTAGTAGCTTCAAGTCATTTTCGAGTTTTTTCGGTTCAGAAAATTTTTGGTTTTTGTGGTGGGTCTTAGGAAATAATCAAAAATAAAGTCTTCCATTTCAAAAAATGACTGTTTGCTTTCAACAGCTAACCTCATGTTTTAGGACCTATTGTGTGCTGAGGAAAGCGCTAGCTTTCAACAGCTAAGCGCATCGCTTCACCAGTTCAAAACGCTGTGGAAAGTGACAAGGCACGAAAAGCCTGACAGACGACCCACACGTGGCACRCCGTGGAGAGTACCTGCTTTCGCGCCAAGGAACGATTTTTTAAAAAAGGGGGATATGGTACGTTATTTTGCTTTCCGCGGCTAACACGAACTTCCTATCAAATGCCGAGCTGTGGAAAGGGTTCACTTCCCGCAGCTAGCCGAGTTTTCCGAGAAGACCGTATGCTGATGAAAGTGGC
>ML776704.1:1896767-1906794 GCA_009831015.1 Picea engelmannii
TAATCCTTCCCAAAAATGCTTGGACCTCCTTTTTAGACCTGGGAAGTGACAGGGCCTGAATTGCCTCTACCCTGTCAGGATCAATCCTCACTCCCTCTGCTGAGACTATATGGCCTAACAACTTCCCCTCTTGCATAGCAAACAATGATTTCTTGGGATTCAGGGAAAGGCCAAACCTACGGCACTTTAGGAAAACCCTCTTCAAGTGGCAGTGGTGCTCAATATCAATCTTGGATAAGACTGTTATGTCATCTAGGTAAATCACCACAAACTTATATTTTTCCCCGATGAAGGCTATGTCCATGGCTCGCTGAAACGTTGCACCCGCGTTCATCAGCCCAAATGGCATCTTGGCATACATGAACGTGCCCCAGGGAGTGGTGAAGGATGTTTTTTCTCTGTCTTCAGGCATGACTAATATCTAATTATAGCCAGAAAAGCCATCAATCATAGATATCCTAGATGCACCAGTGACCCTCTGTAGTATATGTTCCATGTTGGGCAAGGGGTAATTGTCCTTCCTTGAACTCCTGTTCAGGTTCCTGAAATCGACACAGAGTCTGATTTCTCCGCTCTTCTTTCTTACTGGGACCAAATTGGCTACCCAGCTAGAGTATCTCAAGGGGACTATGATTTGGGCGTCCAGCAGCTTTTTCACCTCCCTCTCCATGACAGGTAACAGCGTAGGATTTATCTGTCTCAGCTTCTACTTGAAAGGTCTAGCCTCCTCTTTCAGTGGGATCTTGTGCTCAATGACTGACGTGTCGTATGTCTTGAGGTCTTCGTAGGTCCACGCGAACACGTCAGCAAACTCCCTCAGCAAATCAGTATACCCGATCCTCTACTCCTCAGTCAAACTCTTCGACAGCTTGACAAACTTGGGCTCCTCTGGTGTTCCTATGTTGCATTCGGTCGTATCAACATCATCACCTGAAATTATGCCCTTCATAGCCACATCATTCCCATCGAACAATCTTTCTAATGGGATCAGGCCTCTTGGTATATGATTGCTCGGCAGCTGAATAATCTGATGGTCAACAACTTTATTCAACAACTTTCCGGGGTGGTGGTCAGGTTCCTCGTCAGGGTCCTCATCTATATGAAATGTAGAGAAGTCATCGATGGACTGGAGGAATTTCTCAATCTCCTCATCATCTTCAAATACCTTCCAATGTTTGACATTGTCCGGTACGGAGGTTCTGTATCTTATTTACACCTCTGATCTGTCAGCGGATAGCGCAGGAGCTTCGAACAAACTAGCTGAGAAGGCTTGGAAGTCGTCTGGGGCATTTTTTTCCCTTGGAATGAAAGAGATGTTGAAGGCCAGGAAGAAACTATCAATTAGATCCCATACCTCGTTCCTGTAGTTCTTGAGGCGAGGGTGCTTGGTCTGATAGACGCTTTTGACCTGCTGAACAATTAATTCTGCATCCCCGAACACAACCATCTCCCTGATTCCCATTTCTTGTGCAGCCCTTAATCCCAGAACCAGAGCTTCATATTCTGCCACATTATTGGTGACTTGAAATTCCAGCTTGTATGACAGTGCTATGGTTTCCTGAGAAGGATATTTGAATACCACTCCGGCACCTGCACCTATACTGGAAGAGGCTCCATCAAAGAACATCTTCCAAATAGAGGTGGTTGGAGGGGGCATCCCCTGGTTAATACTGAGATGCTTTCTGATCTGTAAAGGGGTCTCAGGCTCATCAGTGACCTACAATAAGCTAGATCCTAAGTTAGTGTCTAAGGCATAGATGGGATGATTGGTGGGGTTTGATTCATCACTGACTATGTAGGCTAGCTGGGATTCTTTGTATAATCTTCTATGTTCCCCTCCAAAGACCGAGATGGTGGCATACGTGAGGTCCATCTGCAAGGTTCCCCCCAGTCTCTTTATCCAGGATCTTGACAACAACATGCCAAATTTAGGGGGGACATCGGCTACCACAATATCCATGACCATACTCTTCATGGGTAGCTGAAACAGGGAGACTACTAGATCCTTAATCACTCCCAAGCACTGGACCCTTCTGGATTCAAAATAATAGAGGTCATGATAGGCTCGGGTGACTTCCAGTCCTAATTCCTCCATGACGGATTTAGGCATGAGGTTGTGGGAGGCCCCTGAATCCATAAGGAAATTATGCAACACTTTATCATGTATGTTCAGGGAGGTGTAGAAGGGAGGGGATGAATCATCTCTGTCTTCTACCATAGGACCTAGGACTACTACAGGCCTTTCATCTTGGAGGTTTATGGAGTCTGTGAGGGGGTATGAGGCTTCGGACTTTAGCAGGTCAGAGAGGTGTTTTTTGAATTCCCCATGTCTGATTAATTCAGTGAGGGGCACATGGATTCTGATCTTTTGAATCTCATGCTCGAAATTGAAGGACGATGTAGGCTTTGGGATTTCTCTAATCTCAGGAGCATGATTTTGAACAATGGGAGAGAGAGGTTGAGCCTTCTTACCTCTGTCTGCTACTTCACTAGCAGGTTTCTCTGTTCTATTGGATGGCTCAGGGACATCAGGTGTTGCTGCTCTTTTGTCGGACCTCAAGTTGTATCTGCCTCAGCCACTGCTAGCTTTGTCTCCCTTGCTTAGTTCATTCAGCTGACTGTTCATGAGGGATTCCTCATATGCTGACTTAGTTAGGTGGGGGAACAGAGGAGTGACCTCTACAGAGTGGATTTTAGGCTCAGCCTCGTCTGTTTCTTTTTCTTCTTCATCAACTACAAAATTGTTCTGGAAGGGAGCCTGAATCCTTTGGTCATCTCTGTCTCTTTCCTTCTCTTTATGTATAGTTGGAGGGGAAAAATTGTTTGGCCTCCTGAAACCTCCTCTGTTCTCGGTGTTCTGAGGGCCTTTGTCCTTTCTGTCTTTAATCTCTCCATTTCTTCTTTCAGAACGTTCACCAGCTGGGTCAGCTCATTTACTTGAGGGTGGGGAAATGATGGGCCAGAGATGTTGGAGCCAGAAACCGAGGCTTCTGATTTTCCCTTTCTTCTGTCTGTGTCGGCCTTGTTCCTCAGTCTGTCAACCGCTAATATATTATATTCCACCTCTATGGCTGCATCTTGCATATGAGCTAAAGAGGTGGCTCTTCTTTCTCTTAATAAGAGACAGAAATCAGGGTCAAAAGCACTGGCATATGATATTTGAGCAGAGGCTTCTGAAGGATTTATTTCTGCAGGAATCTTGTTGTACATCTTATTGAATCTTTTGGAAAAGTCAGAGACTGACTCTCCTTCCTGCTTCTTCAGGGACCCAAACTCAGTCATGTAATAAATGTAATCTTTCCTATCCCCCCACTACCTCAGGAAGACATTATCCAGGGCTTCAATACCCGCAATAGATCCAGGGGCCAGTCCCCTGAACCACTTCCTCACCTCACCATCCAAGCTCTGGACAAAAACTCTCATCCAGACATCTTCATTTTCAATATTGAGGTTGTCTGCATAACTATAAAAAGCAGCTAAGTGCTCTTCAGCAGTTATATCTCCCTCCCCAGTGAACTTGGGCATGTACTTCAGATAGTCTCCAGTAGGGAGAGGGTTCAAGGGCTGAGGAAGAATCAAAGGAGCATATCTAGCAGTGACTATGGCATCCATTCTATTCGGAGGGGGATTAGCACCAGCCATAGGGACATTGAGTGGAGGAGAACTTGGAGGATAAGGAGTGTGAACAGGTGAGGTAGGAAAAGAGGTCTTCATAGGAGATGACGGGGAAAACAGAGAGAAGTCCAAGGGGCTTGAGTGTACATGTGTCTCTCTTTGCGCAGCAGTAGTAATTAAAGGAGGAGTGGTGAAACCTCCTGAGGGGGGAGTGACAAGGATCTCTCCTTCTGATACTAGACCAGGAGGAGAAAACTCAGCAGGAACACTCTCGAAGTTCAGAAAATGGGAAACCTCAGAGGAAGTACAACTAGGAAGCTGAAAATCAGAAAATGGAGTTTTCACAGAAGGGGATGGCGTATTACCTTTTTCATCGATGGGAACTTATCCTGCAGATATCTTTCCCTTTCTGCACACTGCTTCCAAGTCTACTTCTGGTGTGGCTAAAGGCAGGTGTGGATTAGACCTCGTGTGTCTGCCTCTCGAAGCCACAGCTGATAGAACAGGTTCTCCCCAGCGGAGTTGTCACAGTGGAGTCGCGAGGTGCACAGTAGCAATCTTCAAGTTCTGATAACTAATGCACCTTCAGAAATCAGTTGATCTTTGTCGTTCAAATCTGGGGAAAATATTCAACTTCGTCCCCAGCAACGGCGCTAGAAATGTTGGCGATGGAAGTCACTCCTGGATTGCTTGCAGGAGCAGAGCCCGACGCCCATCAGTTTAATGTCACATTTTGTTTAAAGGTGATCAAATGGAAGGAAACTTAGAATGATATCGTCTCAACTCAGAAACCAGACCAGGCATGCATGAACGAGTGAGGTCTTGATAAAATCCAAACAGTGGGTCGTAGTAAAGGGTGAGTAGGTGGAAGACTTATGCAAGAAGGGTGCAAAGGTCTATAATAAACATCAGGTCCATCACAGACTGGAGAAGAATGTATTCAAACGCAAAACCCTTTTACATTCAAACACAGAGAACCAGAGAGTACAAAAATGCCACGACAAATCCTTTATCATAGCATAACTGCAACAATCCACGTGAATCATTCAACTATGAACACTCCGACATGAGATGAAACAAAGATGGAAAAGGGAGAATTGTTTGTCATAAACCAAGAAGTCTCAAACACAGAGGCATAACTAGGAAACTAGAATGTCGCTGAAACTTTTCAGTCGAGAGCTTAGCTCTACCATCGATAGATACAAAAATGGAAAAATGCCTACATATACTCAAAACAACAATAGCAGCGGAACCAAGAAAATGCATTGAAAGCTTTGCGTCTGCATGGCTTCTGACAGTCAACATCTGAAAGAACGTGCAACTTATGTCAGACGCAACCTTAATTGTTTGACAGTTCCAACGGTGAATTGACGTGCCTTAAATCCACGGTCGTGCTCTCCCATTAAGGCGGAGGCAATATCTAACCACCACCAACTGCTTCAATAACGCTTCTTGGGATTGAGAAAGGCTCGGCCAACTCAACATTTCAGGCTACGTAAGACTTCTCGCACTGCCACCTGGAATAACAGACTAGCTGCGGCAAATAGGTATGGAGGCTAGCTCGGAGGATGAGGCATATGACGAGGATGGTGGTGCCGGGCTATAAGGGCGTGGAAGATGTGATGAGGTGAGAGAAAGATGACGGAGGACGATTCATGGGGGGAAGACAACAGATGAAAGAGAGTAAGACGGAAGGAATGAACTCGCCTCCGGGTGAGAGGCTGACGTATGAAGGAACGAGACACATGGCAGGGAACAAGTGGGTGGTGAGAAGAAGGTAAGACCACGCGGACCAAAGAGGGGAGGTGAATGGATGACACACGGCAGCAGGGGAAAAGTGGAAGGGAGGATGAAATTACGGGAGGAGGGCCCACACTGATTAAACACCAGGCAGCTGAGAAGGGCGGGGCTGCATGAGCGTCGTTGATCTGGGTGCCTCGATCATGGCCGTCGGAAAGCTTCATATGGAATTCCGGACCCCCTCCCTCCACTTAAAGGTAGAAAGGCAGGGGGGGGTCCGGAATGGTCTTCATCGCCGTTGATCCGGGCGCGCTAATCTGAATCGTTGGAGAGTTGCGCATGTGATTCCGAACCCCCCCCCGCTTAAAGGTAGAAAGGCAAGGGGGGTCTGGAATCCAACACGCACCGTTGATCCGGGTGCGTGAATCTGGACCGCTCGGTCTTGTGTGTTGTTTATCATGGACGTATTATTGCCCAAACTTAGGACAAATGGGTTTTAACCCATCCTTTCGCACTCCAACTCCCTTAACAAGAAATATCGCTAACACCACCTAGCTTGAATCTGTCTTTGCATCACTCTGCACCAAACTCAAGATCCCTACCGATGACTCTTTTCCTGATGCACATAAAAAGACTGAAGGTGAAACTTCTTCCCATTCCTTTCAACCCCATCACTTTCAACGGGACATACGCCTTCCGCAGGTGGATGTAACCAAATTTGATGGCTCGAACCCCACTAGTTGGGTCACCCAAATGGAACATTATTTCTCTCTCTACAACATTACAGATGACTTGGCCAAACTTCGGTATGGTGTTCTCCATATAGATCAAGAATGTTGGCAATGGTGGCAATGGAGAAAAACTTCTCGTCAAGGGTATATTGCTTGGACCCAATTTGTGGTTGAGCTTTATGAATTCTTTGACACTGACACCAACCATTTGGGTCGTTTGACAAAATTGAAGCAATCAGGCATAGTAGAAGACTTCATAGTTGCATTTGAGCGACTGTCTTTTCGAACAGAGCACATGACTGATGCTTTCTTTCGAGAGTGTTTTATCAGTGGCCTCAAAGAGGATATTCGGGCCCATGTCCTCATGGCTCGACCTATGACTTGGGTGGAGGCTACCAAAAAGGCTAAAGAAGCACAATAAATTGTTTCCTCTCAAAACTGTAAGACTTCCTTTATCCCTCGCCCTAAACCAGTAAACCCCACTACTCCCCCCACCCCATTAAAAATCCAAAAATTTACCAGGGATGAAATGGTTGAACGCCAACTCAAAGGCCTCTATTATAATTGTGATGAAAAATATTTCCCAGGCCACAAATGTAAGGAACAAAATATTTTTATGGCCATCTCTGAGGATATTCCGGAAGAGGATGTTGACACTCCCCTTATGCCCGAGTCACTAGAAATCACTAACATAAACCCTCCCTCCGACCCTCCCGAAGTGGAATCAATCATTTCCCTCAATGCTCTCACCGGCTTCTCTGCCCCCCAAACCCTCAAGTTAATCGGTTACATCAAGAACTGAAAGGTCATCATTCTGGTTGATAGTGGCAGCACCCACAATTTTATCCATCGCCGCATTGCCTAAGAAACCCATTGCTACATCCATGTTGTCAACAATTTCCAAATCATGATTGTCAATGGTGGTTCTATGAAATGTGGCAGGCGCTGTGAAAATGTGTGTCTCCAAATCGGTGACTACCACCTAAAATCCCATATGTTTTCTATTGACATGGGCAGTTGCGACATTGTGTTGGGTGCAGACTGGATAAGGACTTTGGGTCCCATTCTCATGGATTTTCATAACTTAACCATGCAATTTGACCAAGGAGGCCACCAATATAAATTTCAAGGCATCACTGTTGGTTCACCTAAGGTCATCAGTTCTCATCCCATGGAAAAACTGCTCAAAAAAGGTCATTCTGGTGTCATTGCCCAACTCCACACCATACAAGCCACAAAGACCCCACCAATTCCCCAAGACCTCCAAGCCCTCCTTTCTAAACATCAAACGATATTTTCCACTCCCCAAGGACTCCCTCCTTCCCACGGTGTCCATGATCATTCCATTCCCCTTTTCCCAGGAAGGCTTCCCCCCAATATACGTCCATATCGCCACCCCTTTGCACAAAAAAATGAAATTGAAAAAATGGTCCAGGAACTCCTTATTGTCGGCATCATCCATCCTAGTACGAGCCCTCACTCCTCTCTGGTTGTCATGGTACTAAAAAAATAAGGTTCTTGGAGAATGTGTCCTGACTTTCATGCTCTCAACAATCTAACCATCAAAGACAAATTTCCCATTCCTGTCATTGATGACCTCCTGGATGAATTGAGTGGCGCCCAATTCTTTACCAAACTTGATCTTCGCTCGGGCTATCACCAGATACATATGAAAGAGGCCGACATTCCCAAGACCTCCTTTCTCACTCATGAGGGCCACTATGAGTTTTTGGTCATGCCCTTTGGTTTGTGTAATGCCCCCTCCACCTTCCAGAGCCTCATGAACCATGTCTTTTTCCCTTTTCTCCGTCATTTTGTCTTAGTTTTCTTTGATGATATCCTCATCTATAGAAAAACCTAGATAGACCATATTACTCATGTGGATCAAGTTCTCCGCCTACTCTCTCAGCACCAACTTTTACTGAAACATTCCAAATGTGCTTTTGGTGCCTCAGAAGTAGAATACTTGGGTCATCTGGTGGGAAAGGATGACATCAGGGTGGACCTGAAAAAGATTGAAGCTATGCAAGACTGGCCACACCCAAAGAATCTCAAAATCTTGCGTGGATTTTTGGGCCTCATAGGGTATTATCGCAAGTTTATTAAAAACTACGGAAAGATTACAGCACCTCTCACGACTCTCCTCAAAAAGAACTCTTTCACTTGGACTCCAACAGCTGCTCAAGATTTTCAAACCTTGAATATGGCCATGTGCACCACTCCGGTTCTGGCCCTTCCCGAATTCACAAATACCTTTGTGTTGGAATGTGATGCCTCAGGGAAAGGAATCAACGTTGTCCTTATGAAAGAGGGTTGACCTTTGGCCTTCACTAGCAAGCAACTGCCTGAAAAGAATATGGGCAAACCCATTTATGAAAAAGAAATATTGGCGATTTTGCATGCCGTTGAGTTGTGGAATCCGTATATCTTGGGGCAACGCTTCCAAATTAATACAGACCATCAAAGCCTCAAGTACTTTCTGGAACAACACATTTCCTCCCAGGAACAACAAAAATGGGTGACTAATCTCTTTCGATATGATTATGAGATCATTTACAAGAAGGGAAAAGACAATGTCGTGGCGGATGCACTGTCCCGGAAACATGAAGACGAAGGATCCCTTTTTTCTCTTTCCTTCATTGTACTCGATTGGCTCCAAGTTGTGTGCCAGGAATGGCTTCAAGATCCCAAAAGTTCGCATCTAATCCAGCAACTACAGAACAAGGCTTCGTCTCCCCTCGGGTACTCCTGGCTCCAAGATGAGCTTTGATACAAAGGCCACTTGTATTTAAGTAAACAATCCAAGCTCAAATCCACGGTTCTTTCTGAGCTTCATGCTACACCCACAACAGGGCACTTAGGGTTCACCAAAACATATGACCGATTCAAACGTTCTTTTTTCTGGGATGGTATGAAATAGGACATCCATAAGTTTGTCACTAAATGTGAGGTGTGTCAATGCAACAAGGGAGAAACAGTCAAATCTCCAGGCACCCTCCAACCACTTTCGATTCCCCCTGCTATTTGGAAGGATATCTCTATGGAATTTATTACAGGCTTACCCAAATCAGGGAATAAATCAGTCATAATGGTGGTGGTGGATCGCCTTTCCAAGTATGCTCATTCTTGCTCTCTTCCCCACCCATTTACTGCATCCATGGTGGCTCAAATTTTCATGGACCAGGTCTTCAAGCTTCATGGCATGCCACACTCTATTGTTTCCGATCGAGACCCAACTTTCACAAACAATTTTTGGCAAGAGTTGTTTAAGCTACAAGGCACACAATTGCATCTCAGCTCAGCTTATCATCCCCAAACGGATGGTCAAATGGAAGTTGTCAACAAGTTTTTGGAAACATATTTGAGGTTCTTTGCCTCTAAAAAACAACATCAGTGGGCTCAATGGTTATCCCTCGCCGAATGGTGGTACAACACTACATACCATATAGCCACTCGCATGACTCCTTTTGAAGCGGTATATGGACAAAATCCACCTTCAGTTCTCTCATACTTATCGGGTACCTCGAAGGTCCAGGCAGTTGACCAAACACTTACAGTCCAAGAGGATATCATTCGTACCCTTAAAGAGAACTTGGTCATGGCACAAAATAGAATGAAGCAACAAGCAGATCAAGGTCGCTATGAATGTCAATTTGTAGAAGGGGATCAGGTGTTTCTGAGATTGCAACCATATAAGCAAACTTCCCTCAAGGCTGAGCATTGTCAGAAGCTAGCACCCAAATTTTATGGCCCTTACATAGTTCTCAAACGTGTGGGACAAGTCGCATATCAGTTAGCTCTACCTAGTCAGTCGAAGCTACATCCTGTTTTTCATGTTTCATGCTTGAAGAAGGTGATTGGAACCAGGTGCCAAATTCAAACCAACCTTCCAGAGTTAGTTGAAGAAGGATCCATTTGGCTACAGCCAGAAGCAGTTTTGG
>ML776704.1:1911497-1923977 GCA_009831015.1 Picea engelmannii
GGGGGGGGGGGGTGAATCAGTAATAGCATAATTATAATATTTTTTATTCAAATGTTATATCAATGTAGAATTATTATCCAATAATGAGTAGTAAGAAATAAACAATCACACACATACACAGTACACTAGCGTTTTACGTGGAAACCCAATTCGGGAGAAAACCACAGAATGCTTTTTCTTATATGTCTTGAAGAATTACATTCATTGGAAGCACCATCTTCCTTTGTTTTCTAGATGCAACTGGAAGGAGGCTCCAACCCTCTAGTTTCTCAGGCTACAACCTGAGGGAAGCTCCAACTCCCCAATTCTATGGCTACAACTAGAAGGAGGATACAACCCCCAATGTTCTCCGACTACAACCGGAAGGTGGCTACAACCACCCGTCCTTGCCCAATACTACCACCCTGAAGTAGAAGTAGAATGATGGAACCACTGTCACACTATCACTGTGAGATATACCATTGTAAACCTATACCAATAAATTTGAACCATGCATCAACCTGTACCTCAACCTGTACCATAAACAAGTGCCTCAACCATGCACCAACCTGTAATCAACCTGTACCATAAACAAGTTCATCCAACTATGTACCAAGTATGTACCAATCATGTGTCAACTACTCATCAACTATGACTCATCAATATGTACCAACATCATCAATTATACACCTCATGCATGTGCACCAACTCATCAACTACTTGTCTCAACCATGTACTCAACATGTACCACAACCAAAAGCCCTTATCAATTTCATCATCCAAATCTGATTTGTATCTTTGTAATAGACCTGGTGTATATGATCACATTCTTTCAAACCTTCCTTAACTTTAAAAACAAGAGACTAGCATTTTCATCAAACTTTTATTTAGTCTCACATGCCTAGTTTTGGATTAGTCAACAACCCTAACTTGAAGTAATCATAACATTGAACCTGTAATGTATAAAGATATAAAACTGATACACAATGTTATTCAATGTGTTTAATGTAATTCCTCCAAGTGTCACTACTTGGAACCTCTCAGAAAAGGCATTATAGCAAAAATGGCATACCTTTCTGAATTCTGGTTTATTCTAGAGAGTGACCTTATAGAGCATGCCCCGCACAAAATATTTGATGAAATGATATGAAACTATTACAAAGAATACTACAGACTATACCCTAACCAAAATATTTTTTCTCAATAAATTGGGATTTTTTATGAACAAGTTATGACGTTTTTATCCGAAACACCTGATTTTGACTAGTTTCAAGACTGACCACAATCCCTATTTTCCACTGAGTGTAACTCCCAAAATACAATGACCCACAAGATGAATTTTTTTTCACAGATACTTGGATATGTTTTATAACTTGAATATAAATTTCATGGTCTGGATCATTATAGAAAAAACGTTATAGTGAAAATGGTGAGATGACCTGTAAATAACATACCTTAGAAAGCACCATCAAAAGAATTTATCCTTCCTTGCATTTCGGCCTTCTTTTATTCACCTTCACTCAGAATTCTAGTTTAGATATCCTTGGTTACCTCAAACACACACACACACACACACACACACACACACACACACACACACACACACACATATATATATATATATATTCAATATTTTCAATTGTGATTCAAATGAGAGAGCCTTGCCTCTTATTTATACTCTCCAAGTAGCTTCCTTAAAAACATCTTCTAGGTCACGTGTCCCACTTTCCTTATTTTAGGGTTGTTTCTTCCTTAAATTTATTATTGAAATAATTTATTTTGTATTCACTTTGAATTATAATACACTCATCACTTCACTTTATTATTTACCTTTTAAAATCTCTTAAACCACTTTGACTACTTTGACCTTTTGGGGCTTCTAGATGACATATGAGAGTCCTCCAACTTCGTAAGGCCATAACTCTCAAACCGTGAGGAGTTATGTGACGTTACACATACCACCAGAAATGGAATGACATGTACTATCCATATAGAATAGTATTATCTGAAAATATATCATAACTCGTACCATTACCCATCAAACAAACTTGGGTCCATTACCCAAACCTGGGGTCTCCAACTTCTCATGGCCATAAATCTCTAACCGTGAGGAATTATGTGACGTTCCACATACCACCGAAAATGAAATGACAGGAACTATCCATATAGGATATTTTTCCTGACAAAATCACTTTCCTTCATCTCATTACTCCACAATTAATCATGGGTTCTCTTACTCCACAAAGCATCTTCCCATGAGGGCTTTCACCATAAGGGGACCACTTTGGAGTTCATCCATATTTACTTCTTATCAACCATGAAAAAACAATAATTAGTCATATTTACATCAAACAATATTGGGTCCATTACCCAAGTCTTTTTGCTACGGGGCTTTCTTCAAGGGTTGAAAAGTGGGCAATTTTTAAAGAAGAACCTCGTAATGTTAGACTTTCATTGGCAGTTGATGGTGTCGATCCATTTGGTTAGCTTCGTTCTATGTACTCGGTGTGGCTTGTTTTTGTTATAAACAATAACCTTCCTCCTTGGATGTCGATCAAGAGAGAGCGCACAATGTTGGAAATGATTTTTCGAGGTATTTAATTACCTTTTATTTTCTTTAAAGTATGACAAAATATTTCATTTCTTTGTTTCATGCATGGTAATTATGTATTTTATATATAATGCCATATAGATAAGTATAATTAATCATGTGTGTTGAACCAATTAGGTAAGTACCAGGTTAAATATATGAACGTATATATTGAGCCTCTTATCGATGTGTTTTTGAAGTTATGGGTTGGCGTCACTATGTATGACATCTATAGACCAATAAGGAAAAAATGATTTCAATTCCATGGAAAACTATCATGGACAATTCATGATGTTCCTGGGTTAACACATTTTTGTGGTATATTGTTACTTTCTTTTGTGATTTAATATTATATATATATATTGAAAATGTCATGCATTATTTTAAATTGTAACTCTAATTTGCTACATTAATTCATATATCTTGTAGGTCTTCAAACAAAGGGTAAAATTGCATGCCCAGTTTGTGGTCCCGGAATAAAATCTTGTTGTTCAAGGAGTTTAGGAAAGGAAGTGTTTGATGAGTATAGGAACATTTTTCCTAAGAACCATAGTTATTGAACTGCAGACAAAGAAAAATTCAATGGTAAAGAAGAGAATGGAAAAAAACCACGAAGAATGACACCTCACCCATGGAAGTTGGAATATATTAGAAATCGTAAGGTATGCAAATTATTTATGTATGATATATTATATAAATATTTGGTTAATTTCATTAGTATTGATTTCATTTTGTTTGATTAATTAGTGTTAATTTCATTTTGTTGATGTTTCAAGAATGTTGTTAAGGCACAAATGGGCTTCCACAAGGAATGAAAAATTACCTGATGCAATTCAGTAAGTTTACATACTACGAGAACCTACAAATAGTTCATTTGTTTTATACAATGCATATCAGGAAGAACATAACAGAATTGTTATGGCGAATATTAGATGGAAGGACTAACAAAGAGAGAATTGGAAATATTTGTAGTGACATCCAGGAAGCTAATCATGCATTGCAAAGTGTTATTATTAATTCTAGTGTTGATGATCATGAACAGAATACTAGTCTTCCTTGGTTATTGACGGAGAAATAGAGCAATATTTTAAAACAGTTCATTCGAAAAATTAGGTTTCCGACGGGGTTTCCGTCAACATACAAAATATCTTAACGAAAAAAGGTGATTTTGGTGTGGTAAAAACACATGACTAGCATACATTCGTTAAGGTAATTAGTAGGTTATAATATATTTCCTTATTGGTAGTACGCATTTTTTGGAAACAAATAATAATTATTTGTTTTTTTTACAGTATGTTCTACCTTTATTTCTCCCAAACGACTTTGACAACAACATAAAACAAATTGTTTATGTAGTTGGAAAATACACGAGGTAAGTAATGTTTTATATGGAAAATGTATTTCTTATGTGATTTGTAGCGTAACTTATTGACATATTATGTTTTATCTGCAAATTTATGTATTCCTTGATATTATTTTATTGCATCATTTGTAGGTGGCTTTCATCAAAAGAAATCCATAAAGAATATATAAGGTATTGGAAGAGACAAATTCTCTGACTAATGTGTCAAATGCAGCAGTATCTACCTCCAGCATTTTTCAATGCACAAGAACACTACCTCTTACACCAAGTTGAGGATACTAAATTATATGGACCAGTACACACAAGGTCGATGTGGATGGTGGAGAGGTAGCTGAAGTCATTGAAGGATTTTGTTAGACAAAGAGCACATCCTAAGGGTTATATGGTTGAGGGATATATGGTATATCAATGCATGGTGTATATTAGTCAATATCTACCTAAATCAACAGAAAATATGAATGTGCCTCACATTTGGCATCTCGAATCCATCAACAAATTTGAAGGGGAGGTCCTATTGGGGATATCTAAAATGAGGACTATGAAAGGTAATTATTAGATGTTGACGTAGATTTAATATATTACACATTGATTTTTCCAATTTTGTTTATCATACTGATTTTTTATATTTTTTAATCATGCATATTGAGTTGTATTAAAATATGCCTTTATTAACAATATCTAATTAATGATATTAAATTGTTATTTTATCATATAGTTGCTCGAGAGTGGGATTCTTTACATTTGTACATTGCAAACAACCTTGATTGGATGGAGAATTGGATAGAATATTGTGAAGAATACTTTGGTAGGTTATCATGGGAAGGGGTGAGTAAGATGATTAAAATAGTGCATCATCATTTCCTGATCTTACGTCAAGGGAAGTTGATTTAGCCTTTGGTTTAAAAGATAAACATACAAGTAAATTGTTTACCCACATTTTTCTAGTTATTAATTTTTCAATGTATTTGGTTTGTTTAATTTTTGAAATATATATTTACTAAGTCCTATGTGATGTTTATTAATTGGAAATGTATTTTTTACTTGTTGTCCATGTTGCAGTTGAAACATGACAAGGCTATGTGGTATAATGGTCGTAAATTTCGTATAAAAATGTTGGATGATAAGATGAAAACCTTGGATTGTGGGATAACTGCAGTGTTTAAGGTCACCAATGTTTCCTCTAGAAGTGACAGACATCTAGAAGAAACTGAGACTAGGTACTATGGGCATTTGGAGGATATAATTGAGTGTGATTTTAATTCCTTTAAAATAATTTTGTTTGAGGTGAAATGGTACAGACTACGGATGCATGAATGTGATCCTGAAAGAAATGTTATTGAGCATGATAATGTATTTACCATGGTTAATACAAGGGAATTTGAATCAGGTACAGAACCTTATGTTCTTCCAAGTCAATGTGAGAAAGTATTTTACTTAGAGGTACCTGGTAAGGTAGGTTGGTCATACATTGTTAGATATGATACAAGAGGAATACCAGTAAAGTATAATCATGTAGTCGAAGATGAAGATAATAATGAGGAAGAAGATCATGATTATGCATATCAAGAGGAGGTGGTTGTAGTCGATGTGTCAGACAAAGAAGTTGAAGAAGTTGATCATCCAAATGTAGCAGATGATGATCTCATTGATGATATCAATTACTATATTAGAGAAAATGATGTTGATGATGATGTTGATATGAATGATCCTTTCACCATTATTGATTTTGAACCAGATCTTGATACAGATGTTGAGTTGGATGAAGAAGAAGATGAATGATATTTAATTGTTGAAAAGAAGAGGTATGTGTTTATATCTTTTATATGATCTTTATATGTTTTTGTTTTGTATAATAGAGTATGTTACATGTTCTTTATAATTTAAAATTAGGTATGGGTAAATTGAGAGTGATGTGGGGAGGGGGCATAATTAGAGCTTCCACCTTCATGCGGTTGCCCCTTTTTAGTAGAGAATGAACTATTCTACAAACCAAGAGGGCTTTTTTGCAACTGCATCTAATCATGTACTACTTGACCCCATTAAGGTGTGATTGCACCTAATCATGTACTACTTGACCCTGCTTATAATCTAGTATGGACTAAAATTTGGTATATGAGAATGCTTGGAACCTCATGAAATTCTTGGACCCAAGGTATGGACTGAATTAGATGACCTCTAGGAGGAGAATCAAAGAATTTTAATATAACAATGTATGCACCTTGTCACCCCTGGTGCTCTGTGTAGATTCTCCTAGAGGACCTCATAGGAATTTTTTTCTCCACTCTATTGATAGTAATTGTATTAGTATTAGAGTTAGAACACTTGAGGCCTACTTAATAATTGGACAATGAAGTATGGCTTCAAAGAAGGAGAAATCAAAGAAGTTTAATATAATAATGTATGCACCTTGTCACCCCTAGTGCTATGTGTAGATTCTCCTAGAGACCCCATAGGCCTTTATGTCTCCACTCTATTGATATCTTATCTACCTACATAAACAACCACAAGAATAAGAGGAAAATATTTCATTGGAGGCCTTAATATATTTGAGGTAAGTTTAGGAGGCCTGCAAAGAGTTATCTAGGTTGAAAGTGAGTTTAGCAAGAAGGGAGTTTAGGTGACAGTGAGTTCAAGTATCACTCCATGAAGCATATTCCCCAACATGACCAAAGAGAATACCAATTAGATATAGGCACATGACCAATGTTGATTACTAGAATAAGTGTTGATTCTCTTTGACCCCACAAAGTTACCAGTTAATGAGGCCAACGTTGAAATTTTCTAAAAATTTCTTGTAGTCATTGAAATTTGGCATGGTTTCACTAGATGCATGCCTTGATGGTATTCTAGGGTTTCAAGACTCAATGTTGTCCCTTGACCAAGTTTTGGGGAAACTTTGGTCAGTTTTGGAGGTTTTGGCCCACTTTTGGAGTTCGACATGTTGGTCGAAGTAGGAGCACCCAGGTGGAGCTGAGATTGTGGATCTCACCTATTTTGAGGGTTATGTGGACCCAGTAAGGGGTCCTCTAGGTTTTGTAATGGGTTTATGGGATTTCGGCCCACGATTTTTCTCCATGTTTAGGCCTTATTGTAAGATTTTGTAAAGTATAAATAAAGAGGAATGTATTGTAGAAGCAGTAGTTCTTAGTGAGAAGGAATGTATGTGGTTGAGGTTTTATGTTCGACTATGATTTTGTAGACTGTGCTTAGTGCTTTTGATGCTTAGTGTGGAGCAGGTGCTAATTACCATGATAAGATATTTTGGCTTTGTGCATTTGACCTATTTTTGGAAGGTAAAGAAGGAGGATCTAGTGCTTAGTGCATAGATCTCCTGTCTTGTGCAAAGTTCAACTATGTGGCTTAGTGAATAGTAGTGAATGGATGTAATATTTTGGCAAATAATAAAGAGGTGAAGTGTTTTGTGGACATAGCCCCACCCTGGGGTGAACCACGTATATCTGGTGTCTCATGGTTTTCTTTGTGCAGTGTCATTTATGTTATGCATTTTCTTAGTGCTTTGATTATGATGTGTAATGAATATATATTTTGTTGCTTAAGTACTCGAATTATTTTAAAGGGTAAATGAATGCTAAACTTAACTCACAGTGCTAAGTTCTCAGGGTGCATAATCACTTGTTGTTACTATGATTATCTGTCTTTGATTATGCTTTGCGGTGTTAATGAGGTTGATAAACTAATGCATGTTCACTTCCTAAGCATTAACAGAATATTCTACGAAGTGATATTATCACATAACTATGTCCCAGACTGGTTATAGAAACTCACGTCTTGTAACCTCCTCTGCTTCTACCTTGGGTGAGACTTCTCCTACTTCACAGGTGTTACCGAAAGGGCCAATAGTCAGGGGTTTTTTGGTGCGTTGTTAAGAGTTGAACCATGGGTCTGCCCCTGTGCCAACAAATTGTTCCGTTGTCGGGACCTAAAACTATGATTGCTGGGAAATGAAGTAAAGAAAAAGAAAATATATGTGCATATGTTTGCTGCTAAAGTGCACAGTACACTACTTGACTTGTGAATCTTTGTGCCAAGAAAGTAATTTGTTCTAGAGAAAAGAGGTAATATTCTAAAAGGGGAAAGATTTTTGCTTTGGTAAGAGAAAGATAAGTGAGAAAAAAGAAATTGAAAGCATGAATTTAAGTATGTTTAATAGATTATGTCCTAGTCTAAAGGCTAGGGCACAGTTGAAAGAAAGAGTTGATTTGAGTAAATTTAATGTAAATGAAGAAAGATATGTTATTCCTATGCATAGAAAGAGTTTTTGGACTGATAAGTGGATGCAGGAAACTAGAAATAATTTTTGCAGATTGCAAGTACAACACTATGATCTTAGGGGAAGTGTGCAGTACAGAAAATATTGGGGAACATTTAAGAGAAAAAGAGGATTGACTTTGTGTTATAATTGTAGAAGGTCGGGACATCTTTATAAGGAATTCCTTGAGGTAGGCCCTATTTTTCTTTATTGTAAGGTTGTTGGTCATAAGGTTGAGGATTGTCCAAGGATTATTGCTAATGTTGAAGGGAGGGACATAAGACAAGAAAATTATTAAAAGAGTCAATATACTAAGGGTATGTTAGAAAGTCATAAAGAGAAAAGGTCAGAGGATGTTCAAACTATGTTATTACAGTTGGAAGAAATGATGGATGTTCATAAATATGTCAGTTTACTAGAAATCCTGAAAGCAAAACAACGCATAAGTGCAAGAATAAAAGACTTTGACATAGACTATATCGTATTGGATGAAAAAACACAAGTGAATATTATGACAGACGAAACTTGGGAAGTTTTGGGAAATCCTATTGTGGTACCTTATGTAGGAAGGATAGGCTTGTCTAAGGGAAATATGATAACTTTATGTGGAAGAGTAACTACCATACATATTATTGTTCATGGAACATCAACTGAAGAATAATTTGAATTCATTATGTTTGTTGAGGACAACACCCCTTTCCCACTTTCGTTAGGTAAGACTTGGATTGAGAAGGATCAAATCAGAAGGAAAGTAGAGGAAGAAGCTACAGAAAAGAAAAATCAAGAATTAAGGGATCTCATAGCTAGGAGAATAGACCAACTAAGAGAAGAACGAGAGGATAAGTCGAAGCCACAGAGAAAAGTAACAATGCAGGAGAGATAGAAAGAAAAAGAATTAGCTCTAAATATAGTGAGGAAGAACCACCCCACACATGGGTTCATGGTGGACCTCACAGAAAATTGTGTGGAGGGTTTGCAAATGAACTAGGAAAACTACCTCGTCAATGTGTTAGAAAAATATTGTCGCGAAGCTCAGGACTTAGGATATGAGTTTCCCTACAGTTGGTTAATCATCATGATTGCATTTGTGGCTTAGAAGATGCCTGAAGGAGATACTTTCCTAGAGATTGAACCTACGAAGCCCCTGGCCGCTCGGTTTTCCACCCTATGGTATACCAATGACATGATGAAGCAGTGGCATTCTAATTTCATGTTTCACAGATATTATCAACAGTTGAAAGTCTCCATTGAATCATTCCCTCATATGAAACCACATGCCCTGCATCAATACTGGCCCATAGTGAAGTTCTGTGTTGATCCCCACTTCATTTACATCACTGCGCAAAGAGATGAGCACCAAGAAAGATCGCAATCATACTATAAGATCATAGATGCAAATATGGAACAAATTATAAAGGATTGGACAAAATCATTTCTTGTACCCGTTGTTGATGCAAAGTTATATGACATTGATACTATAGGAATCCCAATGGTTACGTGAGATGAACATGTCAGACAGTCTAGTGGGACAAAGAAGCAGAGGGAACGCAAAAATTAGGTTGAAGTTCAGGACATAGAGAGTGACGAAGAGGAAGAAGAGGAAAACTTTGGAGATAGTGGGTCTAGCTTGCCAGGAGGAGGAGAATATGAATTAGAAGGACAGGAAGGAGGAGATGAAGGAGAAGAAGAGAAAGGAGGAGGTGAATAGACATCATCATTTGAAGGAGATAACACCCCAACACCTAAAGTTCCCCCTATTACCCTACAAAAGAGGAAAGTTACTCTTAAGAAACCTTCAGCAAGGAAGAAAATGTGTTCCAATAAGCCATAGTTGGAAGCCACTCTCACTGATGATGACATTATTCTGGTCCGCAGAGCTATGGAGGACATCATTGAAGACATGTTTCATAGATAGGAAGAGAAACAAGTGGAGTTATATGAAAGGATTGAGAGGTAGTTGAAGGAAGTGAAATAGGTTGTTCATTTGGTCTGTGCAGTGCCTATTGCACCATCTGCACCTTCCTCATCATAGACCACGGACTTGGGGGATGAACCAACTTCACAGGGTGAACCAGGGATTTTGATCACCCTCCCCCAATATAGCATCAAGTTTCCCAGCCCCGCAACACTACAAGCTAGCCCCAACTTGGATGTTGAGTTTAACCTTAAAGGAATACCTCCAGAATAGGTCGAAGTATTAGAGGCAGGTTTGAAAGGATATAGAAGTGAACAGAGAGAAATGATCATTGAAAGAGTAGCTCAGCTAAGAAGGCTTGTTGATGAAATAGAATCTTGTTTCCAGAGAGCTCGGGAAGAGAAGGAGAAGGCTACAGAAGCCTTGAAAAAGGAGAAAGACGAAGTCCTAGTACAGTTACGAGTAGCGCAAGAAAGTGTAGTTGCCTATGAAAGTGAGAAAGCAGATATTCAAGCGAAGCTTTAGGAGGAAATGAAAGATGGAAAAGCCTAGCTACAGAAGGAAAAAGAGAAGCTTGCTCATAGAGCAAGATGTGGTTAAAGAAGCAGTAATCAAAGTGTGTTTATCTATTTTGGGCTTGGTATAGGAGGAGAAAGATCCTGTCGAAGCTCATGTAGAAAATCTCTCAGAGACCTCCAACAGTTTTAGGCTATGATAGTTGAACTGAAGGCGCGAACAATGTCGAGCACCCCACAAGAGGTTCCTAACTAGAGGGGGGAGTCCTCCATAAAAACAGTAGCAAGTATAAAATCCCTTGCCTCGTCATGTAAAAAGTTGAGTGATAGAAGTGCTCGAATGTATGAACGCCTCGCCAAGGATCAGGAGTTAAAGAAGCTAGAGGCTCAGTTACAAGAGATGCAACAGCAAGCATTTTCATTGTAGGCGTGAATGAAGTTGCTCAGAATAGTGGAAAGGATGAAGAGATCCCAGGAGTAGTGCACAGTACAACAGTAGATCACTGCCCTCCAGGGTAAGGTGATGGAAGTAACACAAAAATTACAACATGTGCAGGACGAAGCTTGCAAGGTGTTTGAGGAGATCTATGGCCAAGGTTCATAGTTAGATCAAGTAGTTTTAGTAGTAGAACAATGCCTGGAAGGGTCTGTTACATAGCATACAGTCCAGGATCTCATTGAGAAGGAGGCTCAGGCAAGGCAGCAAGTCGAGGAAACTCGAGTTAATCTTGAGGATTTTGAAGCAAAATTATCCAAACCTGAGTGACTCGGGATGAGTCACAGGTGAGTGTTGGGGGATTTTTGGCCCTCGACCAAGTTTTGGGGAAACTCTGGTCATTTTTGGAGGTTTTGGCCCACTTTTGGACTTCGACGCATTGGTCGAAGTAGGAGTGCCCAGGCAGAGATGAGATCGTGGATATCACCTATTTTGAGGGTTATGTGGACCCAGTAAGGGGTCCTCTAGGTTTTGTAATAGGTTTATGGGATGTTGGCCCATGGGTTTTCCCCATGTTTAGGACTTATTATAAGATTTTGTAAAGTATAAATAGAGAGGAATGTATTATAGAAGCAGTAGTTCTGTGTGCGAAGGAATGTATGTGGTCGAGGCTTTGTGATCAACTATGATTTTTTAGACTGTGCTTAGTGCTTGTGATGCTCAGTGTGGAGCAGGTGATAAGTGTCGTGATAAGAGATTTTGGCTCTGTGCATTTGACCTATTTTTGGAAGGTAAAGAAGGAGTATCTAGTGCTTAGTGTGCAAATATCATGTCTTGTGCGAAATTTGACTCTGTGGCTTAGTGCACAAGAGTGACTGGATGTAATATTTTGGCGAATAATAAAGAGGTGCAGCAGTTTGTGGACATAGCCCCACCCTGGGGTGAACCACATATATCTGGTGTCTCATGGTTTTATTTGTGCAATGTCATTTTTGTTATGCATTTTCTTAGTGCTTTGATTATGATGTGTAATGAATATATGTTTTGTTTCTTAATTACTTTACTTATGTTAAAGGGTAAATGAATGCTAGACTTAACTCACAGTGCTAAGTGCTAAGTGCTCATGGTGCATAATCACTTGTTGTTTGCAAGATACCAGATATATAAAATATGCAGAACAGAAACGAAATGCTATAAATGACAGAATAAAAGTAAAATATCCAGCATAATCTTCACAATACAAAGAAATGATATACGAAATAGCAACAAAAATAGCACTTGAATCAGATAGCAATGTTCACAGGCCTCTTCGAGGGGGCAACCTCCAATCGAGCAGCGCTCTGTTACAATAATATCCAAGCTAGGGTTCTCATACCCTTGACTCCTATTTATACTAAAAAGAAGCATCTAGA
>ML776704.1:1928195-1946954 GCA_009831015.1 Picea engelmannii
AATGGTGAAAAATGGGTGACTGAAAAGGGTGCGGGCGGGGTCAGAATTTTTTGCAGAAAAATGATATGGATGAAAGTGATAAGGGCAAAGAGATGAGTCTAATGGAATAAGTCTCAAATAATGGTGAAAAAATTTCCAGACTTCATGGTTATGCTTTGGTCTGAAGAATGTTGCAGTGCTGAAATCCCCAAATTTTGAACCAGAGAGTATTTACTTAGCAACCCGAATACAGATGCGGGTTAATAGATCTCGCCAGTTTAATTTGTTTATATTGTTGTTTATGTTCCCCAAGGGTTTTCCCTGTGCTATAGCTCTCTGATATACGTGCGGGGTCCAACAGTAGTACTCGGCCCAATATCTCAGGGCACTAACTAAGGATGATAGACCATACCCTTAGCCGTACTACCCGACTACCCAGGTACTAGAGATTATCTTCCCGAGTGCTGTTCTCGGTGACACTATAGCAATCCGACGGCCGATAGGTTTATCTACAGAGGGCTTCAGGAGATCTAGGTCGGTCCATACACAGGTGTTGTCTGATGCGCTACCACTCGAAGGGGTACCAACAGGGGTTACAAGGGTGGCCAACAAACGTGTGCTTAAGAACCACTTGTATTTCCTGCGTGTATGAATCCCTCAACCGTGGGTTTATGCGCGTAACGACAGATCTCTGTGGCTTAAAGATGTTGGAATACGTCTCTACCCTGGAAAAAAAATACCCACAATTTCTGCCAAGGAAAGTGCTCTAATACCACTTGCAAGATACCAGATATATAAAATATGCAGAACAGAAACGAAATGCTAGAAATGACAGAATAAAAGTAAAATATCCAGCATAATCTTCACAATACACAGAAATGATATACGAAATAGCAACAGAAATAGCACTTGAATCAGATAGCAATGTTCACAGGCCTCTTCGAGGGGGCAACCTCCAATCAAGCAGCGCTCTGTTACAATAATATCCAAGCTAGGGTTCTCATACCCTCGACTCATATTTATACTAAAAAGGAGCATCTAGAGGAAGATCCTTCTAGAAGAGGAAGCTTCTATTAGGTCTTCTTACATCCGCCTTATTCTATTTTATTGAAAGGTCTTATTAATATTGACCTTTATTACATCCGAATACATTGATCTACCTATGTGCGGGTTAGGACCTTAACATTGTTACTGTGCTTATATGTCTTTGATTATGTTTTGTGGTTTTAATGAGGTTAATAAACAAATGCATGTTCACTTCCTAAGCGTTAAAAAAATATTCTACGAAGTATTGTTATCACATAATCGTGTCCAATCCTGGTTACAAACACCTACGTCTTGTAACCCCCTCTGCTTCTACCTCGGGTGAGACTTCGCCTACTTCGCAAGTGTTTCCAAAAGGGTCGATAGTCGGGGTTTTGTTGGTGTGTTTTTAAGTGTTGAACCCTGGGTTTGCCCATGTGCCAACACTCAAATATTCATATTATACCCACATAAGTGAATGGTCTGTAACTGGGTGTGCAATAAGTGGAATATGGTCAATAACTAATCATTCAATATTCCATTTTTTTCACAATAGAGAAACAATATTTTTAAGGCATTTGATTTTTTAGGAAGTCAATCATGATATTCTTGCAAGGCAATATATTTCTTCTTGCAAATTTCCTACAATTTCTACAAAATTAGTTCTTCATATTCATCTTTGTGGTTTTTGTAGATACCATATTATTATTGTAATAAATTGTAGAATTCATCTAGACCACTTAAAAGCCTATGTCATTGCTAATAAGGATCTTTATTGTTTGAATTAAAATTGTTACCAAACCATTCCTTAACACAACCATTGCTTTTGGTGTAAAAGTGAGTATTATGTCTTTAGATTTTTAGGAATAAATCATCTAATCCTAATAAAAACAATCAAGAACCTCTATTCTAATTCTTGATGAATAAACCATTCATTCAAGAGTTACGTTATATAATTATTCATTGTCCTACTTTTAAATCAAGATTCCATCTACAATTTAGGTCTTGGATTTTCCATGTGAATGCAACACATATAAACTTATAATATGATGAACATGAATATATTCCATGTAGATAATTGTTTTCAGTGCTCATGACAATTCATCAATGAAGAAGGAATACATTAGTGGCATTAGTTTTTCCATGACATTGCTATGAGGATGATCCTTACTCCACAAACGAATAGAGACCTTCTATGGATTTTGAAATTGTCGATGTTTATGACATTTTTATATGTTGGCCAAAGATCCAATGGTGGTTACTCATTACATAATAGGCATGTTTCACATTAATAATTACTTATATAAACAAATTTTGGAACTCATACCTTGCTTGAGTAAGACTTGGGACCAGGACCTTGTCCACCTTAGCAAAGTAAATTTAGTTTATCATTTTTTCTCTCTAGGATAAACTATTGCAATAGTGTCAATGTTCACTAGAATTTATCTAGGATAGATTATTTCAATAATGTCATCATTGTTGGTTTGGATAAATATCCTAAGAACAAAATATTAGATGATAACTAACTTAGTTATTATATATCACAATAGTGTTTTTATTGTTAACCAACCTAGAATATTTATCTTCATATCCTAGGATTTATCATGTGTTAAGAGGGATAAAATCCCCTGACATACAAAACTTTACCCAGGTTTTTTCACTCTAAAAGAGGTTTTCATCTCAAATTATTTGATCCCTCTCAATGATTGATAGATTCCAGGTTAATATGCATCTAGGCTAGTTTATAATGTGAATAAGACCCAACTTCACACATTTTTTTTCTTTTTTTTAACTATTATATTTGATCAGTGTACATTGAATTCAGCGTTATGTTACATTACATATCTCCTCCATATTGAACTGTAAAATGTGTCTCTATGATAAAATGAGTTTAAATACATTTATATTTATACTTATAGCTATAATGGATAATTACTATTCTCTGGGTTGTCAATGGGGCCTTGATAGATCGATGAAATTTGGGCATTTTTATTGTCTCCACTAGGATGAAATCACCCTAAGTGTATCATTTTCCCCTTTTGGACTAGCATGCCTCTAAGGGGAATGTTTGAATAAGGAATTGCATAATGGTTGTTAATTCACAAAAATTTCATGCCCCATTAAGTGTGACATGGTATTCCACCTCTTGATAGGTGATAGATTCAAAATTAGGTGGGATACTTTATGGCATGAAAATAATGAAAAGGATAATCTAATCATGAATATACATGCTTTCCATATCATGTCAATATAAATTTCTCCATTTCTGAGATGCGAGTGAGAGTCAATCAAACCAGTCCATCAAGAGTCATTCAAGCGCGAGGAGATAGCTAGGGCATGCACCCTACAAGGAGACTAGGGAACACACGCTGTGAGGAGACAGAGAGAGAACGCACTCTGTAAGGAGATAGAGAGGGCATGCACGTTGCGAGGAGACTAGGGCACACACACTGTGAGGAGACAGGAGAATGAAGGATATAGAGAAGGAAGGGAATTGGGAGAGAGATATCATGAGAAAGTTTACAAAGGAGAGAGAGAGCTCATGGAGGGAACTAGCTAGAAGAGAGAGCTTGAGGGTAGGGTTAGGAAGGAGACTCAACTCATGGAGGGAACTGAGAGAGAGAGCTTGAGGGCAAGGAGACACGGTACAATGGTGAGTTGTTGAATTTCCAATATTTGCATATGAAAATCCATAAAAATGTTGACATGTAATTTTAGGGAATAAAAATGCTAGTGGCTCAATATGTGCACAAAAATCCCCTCATGGGTTTCCTATAAAATTTGATTCTCAAAATGATATTTTCAACTAAATTTATGCATTTTTTTCAACAAAAATGCATGATATATTGACAATGTAGCTTTTCCTTTGAATTGTCACTTAGGTTATATAGTATGTTAAATGTTAAACCATGTGTTATGAACATTGCAGTAGGTTATATTGTAGAGATATACCAATGAATTGAACCATTTAACTAGCTTAAGCTTAGTTTCCCTCTACATTTCTAGATACCCAAGAGTGACCATCACGCAAACACATATTTGCAAAGAAAACTCAAATATAAAATGTCAATCACCATAGTTGGTAGATCATTGTTTGCATATTTCGTTTTTACAGGCTATTGTTGTGCGTAGTGGAGAGTGGATGAGAAGATATTTCTTGACCCTTACTTTAAATGTAATGTCCACTTTATGCAACAAAAAAATATATGTCGATTTTTCAAATATAAGAACACTAGGCGATCCCATAGAAAAGAAAAATGATAAAATTATGTTTGAAATCCTTCCTCGTCTTCCACAACTAACCGAAAACCTCTCCCAAGTCCAAGTCCCATTAGCCAACATGTTCCTCTCCTTGAAAATATTCTCATAAGAGATAGAAGTAAAACATGTATAAATACCCCATACCTCATTAAATAGTGGTTGTAAAGTAAAATTCCTTAAAATATATTCTTCCTCATCTATTTTATTACCAGTAGAGAGTCTCCAAAGACCTGTAAGTGGGCTACTCCATGTTCCAAAGCTAAATTCAATATAAGTTTTAAAGAGATGAGTTATGAGAAGTTATTGGAACCATTTCCCATTCCAAATTTAAAATTTATACAATGAGAGTTTGATAGGTGAATTACCCCTCATGTTCCTCCCCCTCCATCAAATAAATCTCAAGGCATACTCTTGCCAATATGTTTTGCCACTATTTATCTTGGGATCTCAATTGCCTTTCTTTGAGTGAAGGAGATGATGATATTTAAACCTTGAATGGCATATTGAAAAGGAAGAGTATCCCTATCCTAATAAGTATTTGCATTCCTATCCAACCATATTCCCCAAGTTATAATTAAAGGGAGAGATCTTGAGTTATTTGTGGTAGCATTTCCGCACCAATTCCATGATACCCTTAACTTATAGCCAAACATATTTAGCAAAGGATAAATACATAATTAAATGGTAATTTGTTTCCTCACTTGCCTTGCATAAGCCACACCATCCAAGACCAAATGTGTTCCTTTTCTTGAGGATATCCCAAGGGAGTACTTTGTTTTACAGGGAAAATCAGCAACTAGTCAGGCACGTACTCGTGTGACACGTGGTCGTGTTATCCGACTGCTAACACTATAACCTCGGGCATGCATACTTGTCCCCTCACACGACACACAAGGCTAGTCGAGGGTTTGGAACTAGTGACTTCACATAACAATGTTCCTTAACAATACACTCTGTCACTGATTGTTCTACACCCCGGGGGATCTTAGGCGAGTACTTTATTATTTAGTAAATGCCACATAAAAATTGTGACTTAGATAGGAATTTCAACCACCATACCTTTTTCCACCACCATTGTGAAGGATATTTATTCCCTCATGCAACCAAGGCCCTATAGCCTTCACTAGGAGCATAATCCCTTATTGGATTCAAATACGAGACCAATGTATCTTCATTTTCCTTTATCTTTACAAAACTTTATTTGAGACTTCGAACATATCTATCCCAAGTATCAACATCTTTGTCCCGAAAACTAGGTCCCTCCAGGTAAGCCAACCTTGGTGACAAATAGTATTTTTATTCAAGATAGCTCTCCAGGACAAATTATAAAAGCCTCAAGACCCTAAAAACAATATGATATGATGTGGAAGCATGTAATTTTCACCACTACTTATCCATGGGTCCATCCCTACTTGTAGTTTTGTTCTTCTACCAACACACCATACAAGCTAGTTTACAATCGAGGGGAAGGCTAAAATCATTGTTTTCTAGATGATGGATACATTGATTAAATTCTTGATATAATTCCTTATCCAACTCTCCATTGAATCTGGATAAATTTGTTTTTCTCTTACTACCTGTTAGAATTGCGAAAAAATAGAAACAATAATGCTTTTTTTATTTTTTGTTCACTATATCAGCATATATGAGAAAAGAAATAGACAGATCTAAAATAAATTATGAGTATAAAAAAAAATTCTAAGTGAAAAGACAAACCTCAAGCTTACCTCATGATGTATGAAAGATGTACATGTCACATGTGTGAATGTAAACCTTTAAAATATGCTCAGAAAAGTTTTAGGTTCAGGGATCAAACCTTTAGGGTTTGATCTCTGTCATGTGGACTTAGGGATAGTTTTTCCAAGGTATAGACCATCATAATACAACTGAAGTAATTACCCCATAAGAAGGGACAGCAAGGTATTGACCATAGCCGAGAAAACAATAGCAAGTACCCCACAAGAAGGGACAATAAAAACACCACAAAAGGGACAACAAGATTTCCACAAGAAGGGACACCAAGATCTCCACAAAAAGGGACAGAAAGATCTTCAAAAGAAGGGACAGCAAGATCTCCACAAAAGGGGACACCAAGATCTCCACAAAAGGGACACTAAGATCTTCACAAAAAGGGACACCAAGATCTCCACAAAAGGGACAACAAGATATTCAAAAGAAGGGATAAAAATATCTCCACAAAAAGGGGATAGCAAGATCTCCCCAAAAGGGATAGCAAGACCTTCAAAAGAAGGGACAGAAAGATCTCCATAAAAAGGGACAACAAGATCTTCAAAAAAAAAGGGACAGCAAGATCTCCACAAAAAGGGACAGCAAGATCTTCAAAGAAGGGATAGCAAGATCTCCGTAAAAGGGGATAGCAAGATCTCCACAAAAGGGACAACAAGATATTCACAAAAAGGGACAACAAGATCTCCACAAAAGGGGATAGCAAGATCTCCACAAAAGGAACAACAAGATATTCACAAAAAGGGACAACAAGATCTCCACAAAAAGGACAACAAGATCTTCAAAAGAAGGGACAGCAAGATCTCCACAAAAGGGATAGCAAGATCTTCAAAATAAGGGACAACAAGATCTCCACAAAAAGGGACAGCAAGATCTTCAAAAAAAAGGGACAACAAGATCTCCACAAAAAGGGATAGCAAGATCTTCAAAAGAAGGGACATCAAGAACTCCACAAAAGGGGACATCAATATCTCCACAAAAGGGACAGCAAGATCTTCACAAAAAGGGGCAGTGAGATCTCCATAAAAGGGATAGCAAGATATTCAAAAGAAGGGACAGCAAGATCTCCAAAAAAAGGGGACAGCAAGATATCCACAAAAGGGACAGCAAGATCTTCAAAAGAAGGGACAACAAGATCTCCACAAAAAGGGATAGCAAGATCTTCAAAAAAGAAGGGACAGCAAGATCTCCACAAAAAGGGACAGTAAGATCTTCAAAAGAAGGGACAACAAGATCTCCACAAAAGGGGACTACAAGATCTCCACAAAATGGACAACAAGATCTTCAAAACAAAAGGGACAGCAAGATCTCCACAAAAAGGGACAGCAATATCTTCAAAAGAAGGGACAGCAAGATCTCCACAAAATGGGATAGCACGATCTCCACAAAAGGGACAACAAGATCTTCACAAAAAGGGACAGCGAGATCTCCACAAAAGGGACAACAAAATATTCACAAAAATGGACATCAAGATCTCCACAAAAGGGACAACAAGATATTCAAAATAAGGGGCATCAAGATCTCCACAAAAAGGGGACAACAAGATCTCCACAAAAGGGACAACAAGATCTTCAAAAGAAGGGACAGCAAGATCTCCATAAAAAGGGACTGTAAGATCTTCAAAAAATAAGGGACGACAAGATCTCTACAAAAAGGGATAGCAAGATCTTCAAAAGAAAAGACAACAAGATCTCCACAAAAGGGGAGATCAAGTTATCCACAAAAGGGGACAACAAGATCTTCACAAAAAGGGACAGCAAGATCTCCTCAAAAGGGACAGCAAGATCTTCAAAGGAATGAACAACAAGATCTCCACAAAAATGGGACAACAAGATCTCCACAAAAGGGACAGCAAGATCTTCAAAATAAGGGACAATAAAATCTCCACAAAAAGGGATAGCAAGATCTTTAAAAAAAAAGGGACAGCAAGATCTCCACAAAAAGGGATAGCAAGATCTTCAAAAGAAGGGACAACAAGATCTCCACAAAAGGGGACAACAAGATCTCCACAAAAGGGAGAGAAAGATATTCAAGAAAAAAGGGATAGCAAGATCTCCACAAAAATGGACAGCAAGATCTTCAAAAGAAGGGACAGCAAGATCTCCACAAAAGGGGATAGAGAGATCTCCACAAAAGGAACAACAAGATCTTCACAAAAAGGGACAACAAGATCTCCACAAAAGGGACAACAAGATCTTCAAAGGAAAGGACAACAATATATCCACAAAAAGGGGATAGCAAGATCTTCAAAAGAAGGGACAACAAGATCTCCACAAAAAGGGACAACAAGATCTTCAAAATAAAAGGGACAACAAGATCTCCACAAAAAGGGACAGCAAGATCTTCAAAATAAGGGACAACAAGATCTCCACAAAAGGGGACATCAATATCTTCACAAAAAGGGACAACAATATCTCCACAAAAGAGACAACAACATCTTCAAAAGAAGGGACAACAACATCTCCACAAAAAGAAGATTGCAAGATCTCCACAAAAGGGACAGCAAGATCATCAAAAGAAGGGACAACAAGATCTCCACAAAAAGGGACAGCAAGATCTTCAAAAAAAAAAGGGGACAACAAGACCTTCAAAAACTGAGACAACTAACTCTCCATATCAAACAGCAAAAACCTCTATAATTGAATTGTCAATTAATATTAATATTAATTATAAAAACCCTAATCACATGAAGTAAAACCCTAATCACATAAAACAAGAGGGAAATCAAAAGAACAAGGGGTTACCTTTTAAGACAAATTCAAGGGGGGTCCATAATGGAAAAACATGTCCACATGAGTCTCATAATGACCCATAAACTTTAGCATCACTGTATAAGAGGGTACATCAACAATTTGGTCATGTCCATATTCATAGGCACTCCTAGGTCTCATGGACCATCCCTGGAGAGAGGAAGAGGATCACACATCAACACATCTTGGTATTACACCAAGATCTACCTGGTCAAATACCCGGTTTCCCCATAACACATCTGGGGGCCCTATAACACATCTAGGGTCTTATCCACCAAGGTACAAGACCAAGGATCAACCCATGAATTAAGCAAGGGTTCCTTGGAACACATCCAGGGTCCCTAGACACATCTAGGGACTTATATCAACCACCAAGGAACACATCCAAGGATCAATCCAAGCACCAAGCAAGGATTCCCTGAAACACATCCAGGGGCCCTAGAAGACATTTAGGGTCTTACTTCTTGGTTCTAGACCAAGAACCCTAGTCATCTACTTGGGGGGCTCACAAGGGTCTTTTTCCATGGCTCTCACTTCTTGGTATCATACCAAGAAACCCTAGGAGTGTGTTGGGGGCCCTAGTCCACAACTATGGTCTTTTCCATCCTCTAGAGAATGGCTCTTGCAAATGCATTAATTTCAACACTACCTGAGCCCATAAATCCTAGAGGTACAAATGGATGTCATAAGAAGAGTGAAGACCTTCAAGTTATGAAGAATCCAATTTCATAAAAGTGACCTTATTATAACAAGCCAATTAGGGAAGTATTAAACAATGTGTCAAGAATTAGGAAATCCTTGTTGAACTCTTAAAGTTCTTCAAGAGAATGTTTTGACATATCCATTGTCTAAAAGAAAATAAGAAGTAAATGAAGGTATAACACAAGTTCTAATCATGCTAAGTATGGAATTGATTTTGGATTCAAGAATGGCTGAGATTGTAATATTTGTCATTCAACATTGCTTAGAAGAGGAAGTTTAATGATTGGGTGCCTTTGAGGGTCACCAAGAACCTTTTTCATCTTAAAATTTTCCACGGTTTTCACAAATCTTACAATCTAGTACATTCTATAAAAGAGAAGACTCGCACCCCAAAGAATACCAAGACAACAATAATGGGATGCCAAGTATGATATGAATCAAGTAAACAAGGACCCCAATAAGTTTCTTACAAACAATAGAATCAAGTATATTCTCCAAGAAAAACATGGTTTCCCTTAATATTTGCTCGCTAACTTATCTTCTCATTTTTTCGAGTGTTGGTACCACAAACTTATATTCGCATGATAACTTATCTTCTTGTTTTAACAAGTGTAGGTACCACCAAATAGGTATATTTTGGATCTATCTTCCTCGAGTGATGATCAAGATATACTCAGAGAGGTTGAAAGTGAGACATGTTGTACTAGATCTACCAGTTCTAGATCAACTAGATCTGAAAAGGTAAGGAAAATATTTCGTATACGCATGCAATTTTTTATTGCCAACATAAGGTCATGTAACTATGATGCTGAGAGAATAGGTGAAATTGAGTTAAAATTGAGATATAGACATCTAGTGCAACAGTGGGTGCCTAAGGAGCTACCTGAAGTGGACACGGATTTCTTCATCAGTGGGAGGATGTATCGCATTGCTCCTTCATCCTTACATGGATTGGGGTTATTTTCCATGGATGGCATAAAGGTCGGCTATGGCACTATAACTGAATTGATGGAGTATGTCAGACCATTATACAAATACAATCATTGGTTGATGTTGGTATGATATACGCGAAGTATGCAAAGATACAGAGTTGTCGCAAATTATATACAACTAGTAGATAACAATCAAAATAAAGGGGCAACTATGTATATTCATGGAAGGCCAAAATATTCTAGAAACATTGCATGCTTTATAAATACTACACGACCAGTGGCAACAACTAAGCAACTGAATTGCATATTTGAGGCACGTGAAGGAAATCATATATTTGTATGTGCAACAAAAACAATAGTTCGAGTTGTTGATCGATTACAACTTAAATCAAATAGATGGAGGGGATGCGGCTATGGGAGTAAATATCTTGCATACCATTCAACTCAACCTTTGATCAATAATTGTTATAATTTATCACTGCAATATTTCAATTTTTTACTGCATATATTTCATTTTTCATTATTTATTATTTATTTTCTGATATTACTGCAACATTTCATTTTTTTAATGTTACAATTACTTTCATAAATTTTGTTGATTAATTTATTCTATCAACATCTGTCCAGGGTGACCGTGGAAAATCACATGCTACATCTGTCCAAGGTGACCGTGGAAAGGCACCCGCTGTGCCTCAACAAGTAAATGTTAAATATAGTAACAACTTATGACTACAACAACTAAATTTATGAAATTTCATTATTTATTTTCTGATATTACTGCAATATTTCATTTTTTTTAATGTTATAGGTGAATTTCATAACTTTTGTTGATTGATTCATTGTGTCAACATCTGTCGAGGGTGACCATGGAAAATAACACGCTACATTTGTCCAGGGTGAACGTGGAAAGGAACCCGCTATGCCTCAGCAGGTAAATGTTAAATATAGTAACAACTTATGACTACAATAACTAAATTTATCAAATGTTAAAATTCATCTCATTAATTTTATTCACTAATGTATTGTGGCATGGTCATCGTGGGAAGTCACCCACTCATATTAGATTAGATTAGGGGGACCGTGGGAAGTCCCCAGCTTCACAACAACATCAGGTAATTGTTAGTGCTTAAAAATAACTAAATTTGATTACAATATCTAAATTTTGTTGATGTTAAAATTATTTTAATTTCATTTATTTTTTTATGTTTGTAGTCTAGTATAGTTGATTTGGATGATGAGGATCTTGAGGATGAAATATTTTATTCCAATGACCCAATAGCAACTATCATGAAGGCCTTGAAGAAGGAAAACATATAATATCTAGCTTTGTTTCGCAAAAGACCCTTGACACAGGAGGATAGGGCAAGAATTGCAGAGCTACAAAATCTAATAACTAATTTTGGGGTAAGTGTCATCTTCATAGATTTTTATTAGCTATGACAATTTCATATATGTTTTTTTGTTTATATTTTATAGATGAACTAATAAAGTAAATTTTTCCATTTGTAGGAGTTTTTAAACCCCAAGCCTCAGGAACCTGTTGAGCCTGCAACTGCTATAGGTAGCAGTGATCATCCAATGCAACAAAAAAATCGACAAAGAAAAGTACAAATGAGGCTTTTTCACCCTCCTTAGGTTCCCGTCGAATCCATTGATGATCACACTGATGTTGACCAGAATAACACGTCGGAGCATGATGAGTCGGAGCCTAGGACTCCACATGACTCCGGAGATGAACGTAATGTAGATGGTGAGGAAGCTATTCATGGAGCAGCACGAATTAAAAGTACTGGATCACTAGATCTCACCTTTCTAGTTGATAATGCATGTGTTTCGATCAAGATTCATAAGATAGCAGGTATTTGTTAATTAATTGATTCATTTTTATCATGAAATTGAAATGGACATTTGTTGAGATTATTATAAATTAATGGATAACAATTTCTGCAGGAAACAATGTTTTCTACATAAACTTGAATGACAAAGCATTGGAGTTGTTTGGCCCCACCATTCACACATGGTGGAATACCCAAGATAGCGAAAATAAAGATGAATTGATAGGCCACGTGGTAAACTTGTTTAGCAATACGTTCAACAATAAAGTGGTTACAAAGTTAGCCGACGATAATTTAAAATATACTAGGGCCCAATATAGGGAGAAATTGAAATTAGACCTCAAGCATGAGCGCCCTCCCATGGTTCCGTAGAAAGAGTGGAAGGCCTTGAAAAATCACGAGCAGCATAAACTAGGCCAGGGTGGCTATGGAAAACTAAAATCCCAAATCGTAAGAATTAAATGATTAACTATTGTGAATATTTATTTAACAGTAGCGAACAAATATTTGTTTTTGTTATTGATAATTTTAATGGTGTTCTTCATTGCAGTTAAATATGTTCCAAAATGATGCAACCGAGGAGGACCTAAACTTGGTTACAATCATTGTTTTAAAAGTGTGATTGAATATCAAAGAAGCTTGGGGTAGACTCCAATCTCCCCAACCACACAAATGCAGGTAAATAAAATGAATTAGGAAACTACAGTAGCATGCTTGTAAAGTCTATTCATATTTTATTATATCACCCTTAACTAAGTATTTATGTTTGTTTTCAAGCAACAGTGCAACTGCAGCAGTGAATCTAGCGGTATTTAGCAAACACCACTTCATACTAGGGAGCACATGTCCAATGATAGTGGGGAACAGAGTACCCATTCTGGTATGTATGCTTCAGAATTAGAAATATTTATTGTGATTGTAGATATTTATTTCCGGACTTATACTTATATATTATCTTTTTTAAATGGAAGAGCATGTATCTCAGGAGGGTGAATTGTGAGAGGAATCAAGTGGAAAAGAAATTAACGCACCAACTATCACAGTTACACAGACAAGTAAAGAGAAATATTCTAATGTTAATCAAAATAATGAAATAGTTATTTTAATTATATTTCAACATATCGATATGATCATTTTCATTTTTTCAATTCATGCCCCTACACAGCTTCCTCCATGCCTTTCTTAGTGATGTGCTAGAAGTATGGTACATGAGCGCATGGAAACACAAACAATAGAAGGACAGGGTGTAGGAAATACAGTGTCAAAGAATCATTATGATACCCCAATCGCCAATTTATGAATGTAGAAAAACATAAATCAAAGAAAAACTAGATGTATAAATTCATGACTTGTATTTGGATGTTTATCAATGTTGCTAGTATGAAACATTGTTTATATGAATTACCGCATTATGCTTCAATGTTTATATGTTTATATGTTCATGTGTTTTGATGACTATCCTAGTTATGTATGAATGTCTATATGTTTTCTATATAAACAAAATCATTTGTTGGGTATGGGGAATTGAGAGAGATGTGAGGGGGGGGAGGACAATATGAGCTTCCACCTTCATGTGGTTGGCCCTGTTCAGTAGAGAATAACCTATTCTTGAAACAAATAAAATCTCATTAAGGTATGCGGCCACTTAAGTTTTTTCTAGAGTATTTTACATAACTAAATGCCTGTTTATTTGCTTATATATTATTTACTCATATAAAGAATTTTTGTTTTATGATCCATGCAGGTCTTGGTGATGGAAATGCATCTCATGGACAAATATTATTAATTTGTATGGGCTAATGGATCTGGTGAAAGGAAAATGATAAGGTAAGGGTTTTGACATGTTTTTTAAAGTATATAACTCAATGTAGAACTTATGTATAACTTATCATCCCTCCTTGAAAGGCTCTATCCTTGAAGTAGGATAAGGGATTGGTGCTAAACATCAAATTTTTGAATGAATCAACAATAAATCATATTCTTCATTAGGTACAATACTAAGGCTTCTGTGTATCATGAATATGGGGACTTATGTAGCATATCATTGTTTTCAGAGACTAGAAAACTATCAAAAAAAAAAAAAAACTACAGAAGTCGTCGCTATAGCGATGTATGTTTGTCGCAAATATGGCTTCTGCGTTGCAAGCCATTGGTGCATTTTCTACTCTGCCATAGGAATTTGTCGTTATTTCCATGCTACGTCGTCTCTATAGTGACGCATGTTCATCGCAACAAGGTATACATTTATTCTTCTTGTCATGAACTTGTCTCTCTATAGCGACGAACGTTCGTGGAAAGAAGTTAAATATTTTCTATTGGATTCCATCTTTCCGACGTTTGTTTGTCGGTCTACTGACGATAGTTTGTCGTAATTATGACGATGTGAATAAAAAAATTAACATAAAATATTTAGGATGATGACATGTGGTGGCCTGATTTCGTCATTGTTTCCATGAATAATCTTAGTGCATGGATATAGCGACGTAAAAATTTCCACGAAAAATATTGTTTGGCTTCATGGAAAGTGTGAAGGATATGTGTGGCAATAGCAATGAAAAATTGTGGCAAATTTGGTCATATGTAGTAGTGATTGAATTTCCATGAGGATTATTCAATGACTTTAACACCTTAGATATGGATTTTTTAACACATTACCAGTTACCGATAAGATATGAGACAGGAACCAAAATTTTGAGTTCATTTAAACAATCTTCCTCCATGCATATTTCAGACCATATTAACGAGTGGAGGAGGAGAAGACCATTAATATAAGTTCCCCTTCCTGGCCAATTATTGGTTGAGTGGTTTACCAAATCACTCATCGGTCCTATAGCCTGTAATGTTTCCATGGATGGTGTCGTCACTGAAGAGAAGGTTATTAGTCATGCTCAATAATTGGATCTCTTTTATTCACAAACAGACACATTATATGACTTGATCCTCAATGCTCCTCACCCGTCTACAAATACAACCCCCAACACCTCCAGTAGCTTCTCATGTCATTGATGGTGTGATTGGAACTTTCCATGTTGAGACTTAGTCTAAAAAAGCCAGTCATTCCAATCCCAAATCTACTACTACTAATGTACAAAATCTTACTCCTCCGACTCCTTCTCCCAGTAAAACCTCTGAGGTCAATACAGTCCAATATACACCTACTGGTAAAAATCAAAATAAAAATAAAGGGAAGAGTAAGAATAAAAAGGATAAAACTAATAATCAACAATCTGATAAACCCAAGACTCGTCCTATTGATGATAAAGAAAAGTGAAAACCTCGTTATCCTTGTCTTATCTGTGTTGAGGATCATTATACGAAATATTGTCCAAGACACATTGATGTTACTAAGTTCCTCCAAGGGACCGAGACACCACCTACACCTGCCATTTTTTCACAACCTTTTCCTTATCAACAGCAGGCCTAGTTGGTTATTCATGACCAAGCTTCTCCCTCTACCACATATTATGTACTTATGTGTATTGGTGACTCCAAGAAGATCGAATTTACAGTCACTACTCGATCCAAAGATTATTCTCCTTCTAAGGAGAAATTTGATGATTCACCACCTCCATTGGTTCAACCTCCTCCTTCGACTTCACCTCCCAATGGCCCTCTTCATCTAGAATGACCTAGTCTAGATACATTTCTTCACCCGCCTCCTAAGGGTGTTTTTCGTAAGTAGTCATTTAACCCCCATGCACATGTCACTCATAACTACAATATTGTAGAAGATCTTGCACATGAACCTTCTTCTATGTTGGATCTCAAAGTCCTTCAAAGTTGTCCTATGCAATGGAAGGCACTATTAAAGGATATTGGTGGAATCGACCCTACCGATACAAATTTGATAATATTTGACTTGGAAGATCACATTCCAAGACTCCCTCATCAATTAGCATTTCAAATACAAGTTTGTTAGGACCACACAATGTACCTTTTTTCCTATACTTTTTGCCACTATTATACTCTTGATCACCCATATTTAGACTCATACTATCACTTCATCTGATCATCCCCAAGGTATACAATGTCCCTTCTCATTACTATACGTTTAATCCATTTTGCATAATATTTTACATCACTCTCATACTTGACCATTGATTAGAAATGCATAAGTGTTCAAAACTATAGATTAGCATTTGAGGCCTATTGCTGAAACACAGAACTGTCCAAGGTCGTTGTTGCTGAAACACAGAACTGATGCTGAAACACGGAGCTTCTATACAGTCCAAGGTCGCAGATGCTGAAACACGGAGCTGTTACACATTCCAGAGTTGCAGATGTTGAAACACAGAGGAAACCACCAGGACCGACGATGTTGAAACACAAAGGAAGCCATTACTGTCAGCGGTCAATAAAGCTCTAACCGTCGCTCCTACACAAGAATGCCAACACAGTTAGAGTGCAATTCACGTGGCTGAAACAACCCACGAATTGCGATGCTGAAACAGCATCAGCAACAACGAGAAGAAGTTGTTACACTAGCCGTAACAACAATACCTCATTCATCTCCTATAATAGCATCCTGTTGCGTGAGACTAGGACATCCTGTGCTGGTTTAGAAAGTAGATCCGACTAAAGATAGGACTCAGATACAAATTGTAAATTATTGTATCGAAGGGATTCCCTCTTTAAATAAGAGGAAATCATCATTCGAGGAATCCAAGTTTTATGTATTGAAGAAGCTCCAGAGAAGAGGGACGTATTCCATTTTCCAGATTGTAATATGATATTTTGACAGATGAATAAAAGACTTCTTTGAGTATCCTTCTCTAGATTTCTCGTTTCAGGGGAATCTTGTGAGAAGGGAGGGCCCACCTTCTTCACAAGATTCACCCATTAGTTTAGAAGTGTGTTAGTACAATCTTTGTTTATGCTTTGATTAACTTTTGTTTGTTGAAACACTGCTTTTAATGAATTCCGCTTTGCTGAAACACTACTGACTCTGTCTTAGTTTATTGAATGAAATTCGTAATTCTTTTTATTAGCAATCTTGTGTGATGATTTTATGAGGTTAGCCAGAGACTGGGTTAAGGGTTCCTGCTCAAACAGGAAGGAATCAAAACATCCTGTCCTCTGTAGATTTCATTTAATTCTGCAAGTGTGCTAGCCAAAGATTGGGTTAAGGGTTCCTACTCAGACAGGAAGGAATCAGAACATCCTGTCCTCTGTAGATTTCATTTAATTCTGCAAGTGTGCTAGCCAGAGATTGGGTTAAGGGTTCCTGCTCAGACAGGAAGGAATCAGAACATCCTGTCCTCTGTAGAGTTCATTTAATTCTGCAAGTGTGCTAGCCAGAGATTGGGTTAAGGGTTCCTGCTCAGAAAGGAAGGAATCATACTATCATGTTCTCTGTAGATTTCAATTACTTCTGCAAGTGTGTTATCTAGGGATTGGGTTAAGGGTTTCTGCTCAGAAAGGAAGGAACCAGAACATCCTGTTCTCTGTAGATTTCCATTATTCCTGCAAGTGTGCTAGCCAAAGACTGGGTTAAGGGTCCTTGCTCAGAAAGGAAGGGATCAGACTATCATGTTCTCTGTAAACCTCAATTTCACAAGTGTGCTAAATAGAAATAGGGCTTAAGGTTCCTGCTTAGAAAGGAAGGAACTAGATGGCCTTGTTCTCTGCTAGATAGAGTTAACTTTTTCTGCATTACTGTTTTCATGAAAGAGTGTCAGTACTAAGGTCTCTGTTTGAGAGTAAGGGTCATGTTATCTAGTTGCAGAATAGTTGTTCTTTCCTATTGCAAGTGTTATTCTAATGTAATCCAGGATTCTTAGATTAATCTTTAAGATCTGCAATAGGGAAGTTTCTTTCCTGTGATTTAATTAAGAACTTCAGTTATTCAAGCAAGTGTGATTAGTATAAGTTTCTTTACTACAACTCTAAGTTGCTTTTGGAATTGAGCATATATAGTGCGTGGTTATCTTTGAAATAAAAAGACTTCCCTGGGTTGACAATTTATGTATCACTTGATTGTTTGAATCAATTAAGCAATTATAGTGACCAACATTTTGGCGTCGTTGCCGGGGAAGATAGCTATAGATTTCAAAAGAACTTTTCTTTAGATAAAAAGAATGCATGAAAGACCCCAAAGACACTAACCCTATAGGTGGCAAGGGAAAAGGAAAAGGAGGAAGAAAGACTTACATTGACGAGATTTTATCCAAGTCTGAATCTGCTGCTCAATGACCAAACCTTCAAAAACAGAACTCACAGGCTTCATTTCGAGCAATTTTTGGAACAGGGAAAGAAGTTTGGAGTCCTGAGACAGTCCAGAAGCTAGTAGGAGACATTGAGGATAGAGAAAGTGCAGTAGGGGAGCAAACAGTGGAGAACATGGATGAGTACAATGAAGAATTGCATCACGAAGAACAGGCAGGTCCTAAAGGAGAGGTAAAAGATGAAAACTCTTTCTCTACACTAGGATTCCCTATTGGCGATCTCCCTAGAGGGGCAGCCCCCATGAAAAACATTCCACTTTCAGCATTGCCTAATTTTCATGGTTTATCTTCAGAGGATCCTGATGAA
>ML776704.1:1958005-2007129 GCA_009831015.1 Picea engelmannii
ATTCACCCATTAGTTTAGAAGTGTGTTAGTACAATCTCTATTTATGCTTTGATTAACTTTTGTTTGTTGAAACACTGCTTTTAATGAATTCTGCTTTGCTGAAACACTACTCACTCTGTCTTAGTTTATTGAATGAAATTTGTAATTCTTTTTATTAGCAATCTTGTGTGATGATTTTATGAGGTTAGCCAGAGACTGGGTTAAGGGTTCCTGCTCAGACAGGAAGGAATCAGAACATCATGTCCTCTGTAGATTTCATTTAATTCTGCAAGTGTGCGAGCCAGAGATTGGGTTAAGGGTTCTTGCTCAGAAAGGAAGGAATCAGAACATCCTGTCCTCTGTAGATTTCATTTAATTCTGCAAGTGTGCTAGCCAGAGATTGGGTTAAGGGTTCCTGCTCAAACAGGAAGGAATCAGAACATCCTATCCTCTGTAGAGTTCATTTAATTCTGCAAGTGTGCTAGCCAGAGATTGGGTTAAGGGTTCCTGCTCAGAAAGGAAGGAATCAGACTATCCTGTTCTCTGTAGATTTCAATTACTTCTGCAAGTGTGCTAGCCAGGGATTGGGTTAAGGGTTCCTACTCAGAAAGGAAGGAACCAGAACATCCTATTCTCTGTAGATTTCCATTATTCCTGCAAGTGTGCTAGCCAGAGACTGGGTTAAGGGTGCCTGCTCAGAAAGGAAGGGATCAGACTATCCTATTCTCTATAAACCTCAATTTCACAAGTGTGCTAAACAGAAATAGGGCTTAAGGTTCCTTCTTAGAAAGGAAGGAACTAGATGGCCTTGTTCTCTGCTAGATAGAGTTAACTTTTTATGCATTATTGTTTTCATGAAAGAGTGTCAGTACTGAGGTCTCTGTTTGAGAGTAAGGGTCTTGTTCTCTGGTTGCAGAATAGTTGTTCTTTCCTATTGCAAGTGTTATTCTAATGTAATCCAGGATTCTTATATTAATCTTTAAGATCTGCAATAGGGAAGTTGCTTTCCTGTGATTTAATTCAGAACTTCAGTTATTCAAGCAAGTGTGATTAGTATAAGTTTCTTTACTACAACTCTAATTTTCTTTTGGAATTGAGCATATATAGTGCATGGTTATATTTGAAATAAAAATACTTCCCTGGGTTGACAATTTATGTATCACTTGATTGTTTGAATCAATTAAGCAATTATAGTGACCAACAAAGTTATTGTTGAAAATAAGAATATTTTTCGAACCATTATTAATGAAGGAGCTTCGACTTGCCTCATGTCTGTAACTTGTTGGAAATCCATTGGCTCTCCTACCCTTACCAAGTCACACAATAATTTAAAATATTTTAATGGTATAGGGTTTAAACCTTATGGTGTTCTTCCTTCGTTATCTATTGTGTTAGAAGGAAAAGCGGTTACAGTTGAGGTTGAGGTGTTTTATGCACCTCTCAATTACAACCTTTTACTTAGTTTTAGTTGGATCAATTATATGCACGTAGTTGTTTCTACTCTTTTCTGTGTGATACATTTCCCTCAACAAGGTAATGTTGTTACGGTAGCTCATCTCGCCTTATTTAGTTCTGACTCATGCACTAGTAACGTTCCATTCATAGAGAAAACACCTCATGGTTATGAGAATGTCTGTGTGGGTATTTTAAGGGATTCATTGTTATTGGGAACATTTCCTATCCCACTACCTGATATTCCTCCTCCTTTTGTCACTTCTATTAACATGATTTCGACCAGTGTTGGAAAAACCCCTGATTCCTATGACCCTTGGATAGTACCTAGCTCAAACGATTTTCTTCATTATGGTGACCAAATGCCTTTAAGTTCGGTGGAATTGGTTTATCAAGCTATTCAATCAGAAACCCCTTCTCCTCATTCTATGTTAGATACGTCTCCCGATCTGTTTCACATGGTATTTCACACCAATGAAATGATCGTGACAATTATGTCCATGGAAGACACCCCATGGGATGATGGGCATCATCGTTCTATCCTCTTCCTAGAACCCGAGACTATTGAGAGTTATCAGTGGGTTTTGAATCCGTCTACAGTCCTTACTATTCCCCCAGTTTCTAAACCAATATGAGATGTTTTGTATGAAGGTAACTTGGGCAATATTTCACCTACCATCCCCTTAGATATTTCGATAAATCCTGAAATAGTGGAAAATATTCATATCGATGCCTCATGTTCTCTTAATGAGATTCAAACTTACAAAGCTCTTTTCCAAGAATTTTGTGACATTTTTTCATGTGGTTACGAAGAAATTCCTGGAATTGATACAGATATTGTTGTACCTAAAATTAAGACATACCCTGATGCTAAACCCGTACAACAAAGACTTTGCCCAGTACATCCATGAAAATTTGTTGTGATTAAACTCGAAGTTAAAAAACTTCTTAAAGTCAATTTTGTCTATCTTGTAGCGTTGACTGATTGGGTGTCCAATCTTTTTCTAGTTACAAAGAAACAAGGCATGATTCATGTTTTCATTGATTATATGAATATTAACAAGGCTTGTCCCAAAGATAATTATCCCACCACTTTTATCGACCAGATCATTGACGATTGTGCTGGGAGTGAAATATTTTCTCTAATGGATGGATTTTTCGGTTGTAATCAAATTAATATTTTACCCACGGATCAACATAAGAGTGCTTTTATTTTCCCTTGGGGTACCTTTGCATACTGTGAAATCCCTTTTGGTCTAAAGAATGTTGGTATGACTTTTCAACACTCTATGTGTTATTCTTTTCATGATATTAAGCACATTTTACAACCTTACCTAGATGACTTACCAGTGCATTCCATGCGTCGTCGAGATCACTTGGCACATTTATGAGCCATTTTCCTATGCTGTCGATATTGTCACATACAATTGAATCCACACAAATGTGTTTTTTGTGTGGAGTCTAGACGACTTCTTGTCTTTATCGTTTCTACACTTGGGATTAGGGTGGACCCTTTGAAGGTTGAAGCTATTCTTAATTTTCCTCCTCCTTCCACCTTATGCCAACTCCAAAGTTTGCAAGGGAAGGCAAGATTTATACGTTGATTCATTCCCAATTATGTCGAATTAACAAAAGGTTTTACTCATATTCTTAAGAAGGGTCATGATTTTGTATGGGACGACACTACCAACAAATCCTTTGAATCTTTGAAACTTGCCTTAACCCGTACACCACTTTTATTTCCCCTCAATTATAGTCGAGATTATTTCTTATACTTGGCTGCTTCAGAATCAACCATAGCCATGGTTCTAGTCCAAGAGGATGATTCACATGATGAAAATTTTATTACTATTTGAGTCGAAGTCTCATGACCACCGAAACCAAATATATGCATGTGGAGAAATTGGCCTTGGAAGTTGTTCAAGTTGTCCAACCTTGCCTTGTCCTTAGTTTCTAGAAGTTGGGGTCCCCACGGAAATCGATCCTCTTGGAACGAAATTTTGATTATATTGAATATCAACATATTTCTAGATGTATAAAAACATTAATAGATGCATTGGCTAATTATGTTTTAGATAGACATTTGCACCATTTATAAATCCAAACACACATTTTAAAAGACAAGTAAGTCGATAGGAAATTTATATTATAAACGTCAAAAAATACAAAAAAGTGTTTTTCTTGAGGCCAGAATGTCAAAATGATGAAGCTCATGGCTTCATTTACACATGCATCAAGGATAATACTCTCTATAACGCATGATTTCCCATGCCACTCGATGGAGAAGTCGACCAATCGATGTTGATATGCCAACTGTATGGCATTGGCATCGTCGAGGTAACTCATCCACTGTGATGTCTGGAATGTTGATAGTCAACCCCTCAAGGTTTTTCTTGATCTCCTCGAGATCTTCAGCATCCACCCCTTGACCCACCAATGCACCCATCTCTCCACATCTCTAGATCGAAGATGATCCTAGAGGCCTGTATGGTGCCACATCTGCATTGTTGAGAGCCCTTGTTTAGTCTCAAATAAATATAACAAAAAAAAAATTATAATTAATATACCAAAAACAACATATATTAAAAAAATATCCTTCTTACCTATCTCTCCCCACTGAGATCCCTTAGGAAGAGCCAATTCAGGGTCCCCAAGAAAATCGGTCCCAGCATATGCATATTCCTCCACCATGATGAGTTGATCCCTCAGCCACTGGAATAAAGCTTGATCATATGTGAAGATTGGCATGCCACCATGACAAGCCATCAAGTCCACCCATAATTTCATCTGAGGATCCTATGGAGAAGGTATTCCCAACTCCATGTGTTGTAGGAGTAAAATGGGAACTCTCTAAGAAGAGGGATACAAAAATATATCCATACCAAAATTGTTTCAATCGCCTGGTCCTAAACTTTGTTAGTTGTTTATTCATGTTTTTTAGAAGAACCTTGCACCAATTGAACACTCGGGGCTCCATTCACTCTATATCATACTGAAAATGGCTTTATAAATCCATGTGAGGAGCCATACTCCCTACCATCTGAGTGATAGTGTAGAGGATAGTCCTCAAAGGTAAGTCTCGGACATCCTTAATGGAAACCTTTCCACTATGCTTCTCTGTACTCGGTGTGCAGTGATGTGCTACGTAGTAGTCCATGGGTTCTCCACCACCTATGCTTCCCGATAGTGATACCCGAGAGCCTCGATGAGATAATCCAGTCAAGAAGTAAATTCCATCGATCTCCAAGGTGAGTGTATGCAAACCCACATAAAAATCTTGTTCACTAACATCCCACATGTGGACTAAGTACTCCAATATCTTCAATTTGGCTCTCATGCCCTAAACTTTGAAAACATTGAGAAAGCCACACTCTCGGAGTGCCATGACAGTGCCCAAGTCATTCCCTACAAAGTAATATTCTTCCTCGTTCTCACATTCCCTCCACTCGAGCATTATGACCAATGAAAACCTTCCAAACAACATTAAAGGATGATTAGATTCATCAAAATTCCAAAGTTGGGGGTTTTCCTAACTCTATTTATCTTTTAAAAATTTGAGTTGTGGTTGTTGCAAGGGCTCTTTTCTCCACACTGTAGCATTGTCACACCCTAGATGTGGACCCCCTGTGGTGATTTGGGATCGTCGCAGTTCACGATAGGGTGAGCCTGTGATGATCTCAAATCGCAATGACCTCTAAAAAAACACCCTAAACTCAAAATTGAACCATTAAAAATGAAAAATTAAACCATGAAAAGGGAAAGAGGAAGAAGAATACCTACTTCATAGAAGCAGCTCAAAAAATCGTTCACTAGGCGCTCCAGAAACGTTACTTGAAAAATGGAGGAAAATGGGGTTTTTTGGCTCTAGTTTGGTAAAAATGCAAATGAAATGGTAAATGGACTAGTTTGACCTATTTTCTTCATTTTACCATTTCAATTTTAAATTAAATTAATTTTAAAATATTTTTACCTATGCCCTAAACCTAATGAACTTTGCAAAGTGTCTCTATTTGCAGGTTGAGAGATCTGAGAACTAGAATTTCGATATGGATCCTTTATTTTTGGTCGTTTTTGTGTATTTTTATGATGTACATATACTTTTAGGGTTTTTTTAGAAAAAAAATCCGAGCATGGTCTTAATTCTTTCTCACACTCATGAAACCATCAGAATGAAATCGAGTAGCCTTTTATCGCATTTTTCAGACTCATAATGGTAATACGAAAAATGAACCCTATTGAGTATCCTTTAAGCTCTTTTCAAACTCCTTAAAAATGAAAATATTGTCAAGCAACCTTGGTCTTTTCACACTCGTAAAATTATTTGAAAAAATGTCTGGCGAGTGGTAGATTATCTCTTTTTCGGTCTCATCAGACTAATTTACAAAAAAGGACATTATGGAGTTCTCTTTAAGTTTTTTTCAAACTTGTTAAATATGAAAAACCCCTAAGTTTTCTTTCTTTGGACTTGTAAAACAAGCGTTGAAAGGCCCATATGCGACTGAACCACTCCTTCCTAGGGTTCGTTAAAAATACTCTGAGGAACTCGTCCAAGGGATGAGCTTATATCACAAGCATATGTTATCCTACTCAATCTTGCATAAAAATAAATAGGTACTCACCATAAATGGTAGGGGGGGAATGGGAAATAAATGTATATTTGTATCTGTGTTAGTGGCAGTAAGTCACTCTTGAACATGACACCCCTTTTCATCATTATATCTGGGATGGGAAATCCATTTGTCTCTCATTTGACCATCCACAAGTCCATATGTTGGGCCTTCTTTGAGTCAATGTTGCCAATACAATTTTCATGTCATTCATATGTTCAAGAGAAGTCTAACCTAAACAATCCTTCTATCGAGTCGACCATATGAAGTCCTCAAATTTATATCATGTCGACCTTGCCTGAGTTAGTTTTGAATCACTTTATACTCTGATATACTTCAAATCTGTTACATATTTTGTATCATGGATGGGGGATACATTAAGGCCATCCTATGACGATTATTTTCATGTCGACTTCAACTAATTATCCGGGAATTAGACATAGAAATCATTTAGTACCTTGGAACCTGTATGCCTCAATGGTAGGTCTCCTCTCTTTCAACGGTAGGTTCACATCATTGACCCTTGATTGAAATATTCCATCGAGTGTTTGACTGCATATCATTTATTCACATTATTTGGATTTTACTAGAGTACCTTGGGAGTCATTGACATCAATGGTGATTTCCATCACACTTGTTAATGGTATCCATTAATGACCAGTAATCAAGTGGTTTCTACCATGTTCAACTTCGACACCTGTAATCACATGGCTAGATTCATACTTTTGGATGATGGAAATGAAGACCCTGGATCTCACCATATCAGTCCAAGTTGTGATGGAGGATTCATAAGTCTGTATTGACACATAGATCCACTATGTATGTCTCATGGCTATGTCCAAATTTGAATTTTTAGGGGATAGATCCACAGTGTATTTCTCATGGCTATTCTAAATCATGAACGACATGGATCCACAGTGTATATTTGGAGGCCATGACTCACTTGAAACTTGTGATTAGAGTCACTTGTAGTCTGAGTATGGGAATGCCTACCTCGGAAGATGATATTATTATGCAGATGCTTAATTGTTCAAAGGTTCCCGATCAATGCGCTCCTTGTTTTTGACAAACACGATCTACAAAGTATTTCAACTGTCACAGGTTTCAACTTCATACTTTGGGGAGCATTATGTTACACATTGTTTTGGTCACCCTTGTGATAAATTGACAATATGTGCATAACTCACTTCTGTGTTCCCTAAATACATTAAATGATACTTTCTCCATGAAAATACTGGAACAACTTCCTTTTCCTAAAAACCATATTAATGAAGATCGTCACACCCTGCTAAAATTTTGGGGTGTGACAATGCATGATCGTCGCACGCTACACCAAAACTAGACTATAGCATTGTCACATGTTGCTTGTGCATGGGGTGTGGCAATGCTCAAGCAAATGGAAAATGAGGAAATTCATGAAAGTTCTAGAAGGAATCTTCTAGAAGATGAGGTGGCCTTCGATCGGTTTGGATCTTACTCGCTTCTATGATTTAGTGGGATCATCCTAATATCCTCATCCATCGCTATTTCACCCTATATAAATAGGGATCTCTTATGGGAAAGGATAGGTTAGATTATGCATGAAGAATTTTGTTGAAGATTGTACTTGTGATAGCTTTGTTTTAGCTTTCCAAGTCAGGTTGTACTCTTGATCAAAGCATTGGAGAAATTGTGTGTGTGTTGAAGCAAAGGACCATTGGAATGGACCTTGCAACATCAAGGCATAGGTTGTATTCTCCACTTTCATTTAATATAATGCAGTAATACATTTCTTCCTCTATAAAGGTGCCTCAACTTTTATTGTATACCTCCTTGATCTTATACATAGGCTTCATTGGAATATATATATCATTGTTTTCTCTCTTTGTTGGTTTGTGTTTCTTAATAGGTCCACCATCCCACAAATCCAAATATGGATCAAGGATGACACTAGCGAGGGTCAAACATATTTTAAATGGTATGTCATTTGTCCCTCTCTGAATTAGTTTATATTACAATGAAATCTAAGGAGAAACTTGTATTCTTCCTTATTTTGTTGTAGCTTCTTGTTGAAGTTAGGGATATTATTTTGTGTCCGCACTTACTAATTTTTCCGATAACAACCCTATGGGGTTGTCTACATAAAAATTATCAAATTCATGGTGTAATACCATTGACCCTGGCTAGTTGCTAGAAGATGACATGTTAGAATTGGTAGTGTAAAACAACTGTCCATTTTCATCAAACATTTTCTTGTGGTATATTTCTCCTTATAAGAGCTTGCGAAATTTTGGGACTATGGGAATATATTGAGCATCTGAAATCGATCTTGAATCTTGATCCTACCAAATTTAATGAACAATTATTTAACTTCACCTACATACATAACATAACTTCAATGAGATTGTTGTCCCTTGACCAAGTTTTGGGAGTTTCTTGGTCATGTTGACCTATTTTGGGACTTCAACATCCTGTCAAAGGAGGAGCGCAAGACAAAGCAGAGATCACGGGATCTTGGCCCCCTTTTGGGCCTCTTTTTAGGTTTTTGGGAATATGTAACGAGAATGGGATGTCGGCCCATGGGTTTACCCATGTTTAGGCCTATTTTGTATGTATATATAGATGTCTAGGCCATATAAAGAAGTAGTTGATGATATATCTATGTGATGTAGGCTAAGTTCCAAGAGTTGAATCTGTGTGATCAAGGCTTTGTGCATTCCATGTAAGACTTGCAGAGCTGAGTGCAAGTCCCTATGCAATATGATAGGAGGCTTAGTGTTGTAACGCAAGGAAGAGGGATCTAGCAAGTTGCACAGATCTTTTGTCCTATGTGAAGTAAGGGTTTTGAGGCTCTATGCTTGTAATCAATTGACTGGAGACTATAAAGAAGAAGAGTTGGTGGACGTAGTCCCAGGAGAGGGGTGAACCATGTAAATCATGGGTTATGATTCTTTGTGCTTGTCTTAATGAGTTTATTTCTTCTTTTGCTAAGTGATTTGATGTAGTTGGATAGATCTACTTGATTTGTGCTTATTATATGTGGGAATTCTAGATCTGATCTACATGGCTATGTTTAGTGCTTAATGTGATCTATTTACCTATGTTAAGTGCTTGGATACAGTAGGTTAATGTGAATACTGTGAGGCTTTGTTTTATCAGCGAAGTAGATAACGATTGTATATTAAGGAATTGAAGGTGCTAAGTTCTTTATTAAAGTGTTATAATCATAGATCTCTGTCCCAGCTAAGGTTACAGACACTTGAGTCCTGCAACCACCCCTGCCTCTACCTCGGGTGAGACTTCATCTACTTCGCAGGTGTTGTCAAAAGGGCTGGTAGTTAGGGTTTTTTTGGTGCGCTTTTGTAGCATTGAACCCTGGGTATGCCCCTGTGCCAATAGAGATAAATGAATTATCAATAAAATCTAGGCATACTACAATTGACGTGAGAGAAATTGAAAGACTTCCAATGATACAAAATGAGCTAGAATCTGAAAAATTGGCCATTTGATATTATAATTCCTTTTTTCCTGCATTTGAGAAAAAACCGTCATCTTAGGAAGCATAGAATAATCTAACTTCAAAAATAATTTTGAATAACCTTTATAACTTGATGATGTGCTTCATCATATAAATATGCATTAGTGCATATGGATAAACCAAATGCACGGGTGCATTTAATTGAGCCAAGCACTGAAGAATGACCTCTGTTATTTCCTGCACAAAATTTAAATGCAGATGCTTGCATTTTCATTTTTCAAATTAAACTATCTTAGGGTGCATTATTACGTACAAATTGCATAAATGATTTTCTAATTGTATAACACGTCAACTAAAGCAAGTTAGAAAAATAACATGCACTTATTATAAATGCATTGAAATTTATTACAAAAATAAATCGGTGCATTATGTGTACACACCGTACCAGTGCTCGACTCATTGTATAACGCACCGAAAATGTAACTTTTGAAAAAAATGTGTGTGTTTATTATTAATACGCCAAAATATACAACAAAAAAATGAGCGTGAATTTTAGTTTTTGGATTTATAAAGGAAAACCCTATTCATTCTTTTATTTCTTCACCAAAATTTAGAAGGGAGATTTGTGTAATAGAGATTTAGTAGCAAATACTTCGAAGTCGGTGGATTTTTTCTGAATAGCCAAATTCGAGGGGGATTAATGTAGCTCACATAGAAATCTACAGAGGAGAAATTGCAAATATATGATTTCATTCTATTGATCATCTTCATCATTCTCTTATTTGATTCAAACAATTTTCAGTGCATTACCAAACAAAAAAAAAAGGTTTCATAGTTACCTTCAATATTGGAAGCCTTAATTTCCTCACTGTTTTTTTTCTTTCTCTTTCTATATTTCACAAGGATAATTTTTTTAAGAAATTTTTTTATAGGGTTTGTTTATTTATATATGGGTGTTTCCTATATGTTGCAATGAAACCACTCATTGCATTGGATTCCAAACTGTCATATCGTTGTCGGTTCTTTTTTAAACGTCTTAGAAGTTACTAGTGAGCTCTGTACATAGTAAGAACATTGATGTGTATTTGTATGTCAACAACACTGTTTAATTTAAATTATAAATAATATTTAAAAAAATCATTTTCTCGATCAACAATGCACATTTTACCTAGATAAGCACTAGGGCACATTTTTTTACAAAGTGTATTGTTGAGTTTAAAATGGAAAAATAACTATTTTTTATTTGGAAAATGCCATGTCTTAAATTTGTTCACAAGTCGATGGTGAGTAATAAACAATAATTAGAAATCCATGTTTTTCTTAATTCATAAAGCACTAGTTGAATACACAAATTCGTAAAACATTTTCAATTTTGCAATGTGTTGGCCCTTGACCAAGTTTTGAGGATCCTTGGCCATATTTGACCTACTTTTGGGACTTCGACAGGCTGTCGAAGGCGGAGCGCGAGTTGAAGAAAACATCATGGGATCTCGGCCCCTTTTTAGGGCCTTTTGGGTTTTGGTCTTATGTAACGGGTATGGGGATGTCGTCCCATGGGTTTACCTATGTGTAGACTCGATTTTGTAATGTATAAATAGATGTCTAGGTGATGTAGGAAGCAGCTTGATACCTTGCTAAGTGTTAGGTCAAGGGGACATCTATGTGATGCTAAGTGCAAGTGGTAATTGTAATTTCTTTGTGAATATTGTGTAAGACTTGTAGAACTAAGTGCAAGTGATCATAAGAGACTATGGAAGGCTTTGTGTTGTAACTTAAGGAAGGAGGATCTAGTGAAGTGTTCATATCTACTATCCTCTGTGGAGTAAGATCTTTTGTCTCTGTGCATGTAGTTGATTGACCGAATATAATAAAGGAGAAAAAGAGTTGGTGGATGTAGCCCCAGGATGGGGGTGAGCCATGTATATCTTGTGTTGCTATGATTTATGCGATGTATTGATGTGTTTATATGTTTACTTGCTTCAGTGCTTTGATATAGATGAATGATGAATAGATCTATTAATTATTTGTGCTTACTAATATGGATGAATGTTATATCTAACCTATGTGAATGTGCTTAGTTTTTGAATAGGATAGATCTAGGTGAAAACTGTGATGCTCTGTAATTAGGGTTTTATCTATGAAGTAGATACTAGTTAAATATTGATGAACTATAACTACTAAGTGCTTTGTTAAGGTGTTGTAATCACAGATCAGTGTCCCAACTAAGGTTCCAGACATCTAAGTCCTACAACCACCCCTGCCTCTACCTTGGGTGAGACTTCATCTGCTTCACAAGTGTTGTTGAAAGGGTCGGTAGTAAGGGTTTTTTTGGTTCGTTGTTGTAGTGTTGAACCCTGGGTCTGCCCCTGTCCCAACAAATGGTTCCATTACCAGGACTGAAACTGTGATTGCTAGGAACTGAAGAAAATAAAGTTATGTGCAAAGATTTGTTGCTTTAGTGCGTAGTATTATACTTAACTTGTGAAGCTCTGTGCTAAGAAGAAAATTCAGATCTGAAGAAAAGAGGTAAGATTTGAAGGCTTTATGATTTGTTAAAGGTAAGAACAGTGAAAACTTTTGATTGAAAAAGGAAAGATAAGTGGAAATTTTTGTTTCAAAAGTATGGATCTAGGTATGTTGGATAAATGTTTTCCTAACTTTAAAAGTAGGGCACAACTAGATGGAAGAAGGTTTGATATGAGTAGATTTAATAAAAATAATGAAAGATATGTTATTCCTATGCATAGAAAGAATGTTTGGACTAACAAATGGATGCAGGAACCTAGAAAGAATTTTTTGCAAGTTAGCTACTATGATCCTAGTGCGCAGTACAGGAAAGGTTGGGGATCATTTCAAAGAAAGAGAAGATTAACTCTTTGTTATAATTGAAGAAGATTGGGACATCTTGCTAAGGAATGCCTTGGTAGAAGACCTAGTTGTCTTTGTTTTCAAGATATGGATCATGAAGTTTTGGATTGCCCTAGAATGATTGCTAAGGTTGAAAGAATGAATATGAGACAAGAAAACCCTAAGGAAGATCAAGAAACTAAGACCACGACAGAACCCCAGAAAGAATCAGAGACTGTATTACTGCAAATGAAAGAAACCCTGAATGATCACCAAAATATCAACTTATCAGATATCTTCAAAGAAAAAGAGTTCATAGAAACAAGAATAGGAGACTTCGACATAGATTGTTTTCTAGATGAAGAAACACAGGCAAATATCATGACAGAAAGAACCTAGGAAATTTTAGGAAAGTCTGTTATGATTCCTTCATTAGGAGGACTAGGATTATTTAGAGGAAAGTTGATAACCCTCTATGGCAGACTCACCTGGATAGTTATGAGTGCCCATGGAACTATGACAAAGGAAGATTTTGAGATTGTTAAATTTATTGAGAACAACGCCCCATTTTCTATGTTATTAGGAAAACCCTAGATTGAGAGAAATCAGACCAGAACAAAAGAAGAGGAATTATTAGAACAAAAGAAGCAAAAATTAAAATATTTCATGACAAGGAGGATAACACACTTGATTGAGGAACAAGAGAATAGATCGAATCTATTTAAAACTAGAAACTTGGATGTCGAAGTTGAATGAACACAAGAATATTTATAGAAGAACAGAGCACCTACCCCAGATAGAGAAGAGGTAATTCCCTTGAACCCTATAAAAGAATCTCAACAGCGTGAAGTTACTATACCAAAAGGAGATAAGAATTAGAATGGAATGATTAATAACGAGACAAAGATCACTGGGAAGAAGACTAGAAAACTTATTAAGAAGAGAAAAAAGATAGAAAAGTTACAGAAGGTCCCAGAGGGGACTTCGCAAAGGGAAGGTTTTCAAAACTGGAACTTCATCCAGATATCAGAATAGCACAACATGGCATTTTTCCATGGTAGAGAGATATAGCCTTTGAAATAATTATAACCATTTGCATGACGCCCCGAACGATTAGAAAAACAGTTATGACCAGAAATCTCACCATCGGACCATTGGGACCGTGTCATAAAGAACAAAACTGCATTAATGAAGACCTCTTGTCCATTGGAGAAGACTCATTACATCGTTGTGTACTTATTTTGTCGACTATTGCATCGAGAAAAAAAAATTGAATTGTATCTGAGCCAACAAGAGAACTCATTTCTATCGCGTTATGTTTATTGAGATTGACACTTGTTCCATTGCTTTGAGCATTCATTCATCCACCTAAGTTATCCGATCTGAGTGTGTATGTCGGACGAGCTCAATGCCACAGAGAAAGTCGTTGAAGAAGTTCTAATTGACCTTATGCAAGAGAGAGTGATTTCCACAGGAGCTCAAGCTTCATCGACATGAGGAGTGCAAGCCTCCCCGTCAACTGCTCACAGATCTCGACCATCCCGCATTGCAAATGAGAAGAGAACCAAGCACATAGATGACTTAGTGAATGTGAAGTTAATCATGTATGTTCTACCTAATTACATCCCACCTCTAGTTGACATGGTGAATCGTGATAGTGTCCCGAGGGACTTTGACTACACAGTCATCACGGCGTACCTCCCGAAGGGGATACGTGAAGTCAGACTCCAATTGGAGAGGATTCCAACCTTAAATATCAGTGACTATAATATAGGGTATCGTAAGACCTACAGATTCTCATGCCTCACAAGTACTTGACTAAGGTGAAGGGAAAGAGAACGAAGATCATAACCTAGCCATGGACCATGAACATTGCACAATCCACTATCCTTAATGTCATGAAAATTCCACACTTTGGAAGGCACCAGGAGGTTAACGCATGCGTTAAAATCCTATTGTCATGCTTCCACCATGGTTATTTATGGTTAGACAGGTGTATTACCGTCGATCTGGTGTTGATCCATAGGATCACCGAATTGAGCATGCAGGGACCCGACCCGCAAGACTTCTACCCAAGGAACGCTGCAGATTGTGCCTTGGCACAGAAGATTAAATACATCTATGGTAATGTAGAGAAGGGGACGCGAGGCTACAAGGTAGACTCCATTCATAATGGCACAGTGCACCTCACTTTCCAATTGATTGTTGGTAAGCTAGTTCAAAAGAACAGACCCATGCAGGTCACAAGGTTTGTGGTTGACCTCATAGGAAAGTGCATGGAGGGATTACAGATGAACTTGGTGAAGTACTTAGTCATCCAACTAGAATTCGATTGTCGTGAAGCTCGGCATCAGGGCTACGAGTTCCACTTTAGCTGGTTGTTGATCCTCATCACATTTACAGCTTGGGAGATACCGGAAGGTGCGACATTCCCAAACATTGAGCCATTTGAACCACTTGTTGTGAAGTTCACCACGCTCTGGTACTCAAGCGACATGGAAAAATAGTGGCAGTTGAATGCAATATTCCATACCTACTACCTGTAGTTGAAAAGGGCTATTGAATTGTTCCCCTGGATGACGCCAAACTCTCTAGACAGGTTTAGACCCCTCATGAAGTTTTACATAGATAGGCATTTCATATATATCATCGCACGCACATATGAGAATAAAGAAGACCTGGAAGAAATCACTAAGGAATGGTCTGCAGAGTTCCTGATACCAATCGCTAGGCAGAATTGTCCAACCCAAACCTCATTGGAAGCCTGGTAGTTACCCATGAGGAGTATATTGCACCCAATAGTAGCAAAAGGAACAAGAACAAAGATGTACAGGAACTGAGAAGCGACTCAGAAGAGACTATCTTAGATTCACCTGGCAGAGGAGGAGGTGACGAGGTGGACAAAGAAGAGAAAGAAGAAAAAGCAGGGGAAGAAGATAAACAAGAACAAGGTGAAGTAGCCCCACCATGGAACCCCCTTGATGACATAGATCCAATGAAGAAAAGGAAGGTTTCCCCCATGAAACCTACATCACAGAAGAAATCCAAGGCAATCAACCCGAAGCTTCAGACTATACTCACAATCGATGACTTCAATTTCATCATCGCAGTCGTATCAGATGCTTCGCATGACATTTTGTAGAACAACAAAGCTAAGAAAGAAGCCTTATATGACATAATCATGACAGAACTGAGAGGGGTATAATAGGCCCTTCACTCCAGCCATGTAGTATACACTATGCCCCCACCATCAGAAGAACCAGAGTTGGGAGATGAGCCTACCCAACTCTGTAGACTAGCTGATGTGATCGAAGCCTGCCTTTGTCAAGTGCAAGAAGAGAAAGAATAAGCCACAATGGCCCTAAAGAAAGAACAAGAATAAATTGTACAACAATGTCAGGTTTCACAAAAGGAGAAAGAGGACCTTCAATCCAAGTTTGAAGAAGAGAGAGTGTAGGCCAAGCAAGAAAAAGGACAGTTTCTCATAGAACAGATGGGATTCAAAGAAGCAGTCGACAAAGCACTTCTCTCTATGACAAGATTAGGGCCAAAGGTAGAATACCAAGTGGAGCATCAAGTTGTGCAGATCATGGAAGTTATCCAATAGCTACAGCAAAGAATAGTAGACTTAGAACTACGAACAGTGACCAACACTCTGTTGGATGTATGATATCAAAGAGAAGCAATTTCTCGAAGCGTAGTTGAAAGAATCAAGGCCCTCGCCATGGAATGTAAACAACTAAGTGATCACAATGCCCAGACTTATGAGAAATTCACTAAGGATTCTGAATTAAAGGCATTGGATTCACGGCTTCAGGATCAAAGAAGCAAGCAGAAATAGTACATGCACAATTGAAGCCCCTGTCAGCAGTAGAAAGGATGAAGCGATCCCAATAACAGCACAATTCCCAACAACAGGTCCACACCATTCAGATAATATTAATGGAAGTGACTCAGAGACTCCAACCAATTCAAGATGAGGCTTCCCAACTATTCGCAAAGATTGAAGGTCGAGGAAAATAACTAGAGAAAGTAGTCACTGCAGCTGAACAACACTTGGAGAGACCTGTCAATGAAGCAATTATCCAAGAGTTCTCCGAATAGGAGGTCATGGCACAAAAATAGGTTGAAGCAGCGTGATCCAAGCTCGAGGATTTAGAAGCAGATATACCCAAACCAGAGTGACTCAGGATGAGTCACTGGTGAGTGTTGGGAGCCTATTGGCCCTTGACCAAGTTTTGAGCATCCTTGGCCATATTTGACCCACTTTTGGGACTTCGACAAGCTGTCAAAGGTGGAGTGAAATTCAAAGCATAGATCACGGGATATCAACCCCTTTTTATGGACTTTTAGGTTTTGGTATCATGTAACAGGTATGGGGATGTCGGCCCATGGGCTTACCCATGTGTAAGCCCAATTTTGTAATGTATAAATAGATGTCTAGGCGATGTAGGAAGCATCTTGATACCTTGCTAAGTGCTAGGGAAAGGGGACATCTATGTGATTCTAAGTGCAAGTGGTAATTGTAATTGCTTTGTACATACTGTGTAAGACTTGCAGAGCTAAGTGCAAGTGATCATAAGAGAATGTGGAAGGATTTGTGTTGTAACTTAGGGAAGGAGGATCTAGATAAGTGTGATGATATCGTATTCTCTGCAGAGTAAGATCTTGTGGATCTGTGCATGTAGTTGATTGACTGAAGATAATAAAGGATAAGAAGAGTTGGTGGATGTAGCCCCAGGCTGGGGGTGAACCACGTATATCCTGTGTTGCTATGCTTTGTGAAATGTATTGATGTCTTTATGTGTTTACTTGCTTCAGTTCTTTGATATAGATGAATGATAAATGGATATGTTAATGATTTTTGATTAATAATATGGATGAATGTTATATCTAACCTATGTGAATGTGCTTAGTGCTTGAATAGGATAGATCTGGGTGAAAACTACGGTGCTATGTAATTAGGGTTTTATATGCGAAGTAGATACTGGTTAAATACTGATGAACTGTAACTACTAAGTTATTTGTTAAGGTGTTGTAATCACAAATGGATGTCCCAGCTAAGGTTGCATACATCTGATTCTTGCAATGACCCCTGCCTCTACCTCAAGTGAGACTTCATTTGCTTCGCAGGTGTTGCCGAAAGGGCTAGTAGTAAGGGTTTTGTTGGTGCGTTGTTGTAGCTTAGAACCCTGGGTCTCCCCTTGTGCCAACACAATGAAATTATTATATTGTACCAGTTTGTATATATATAGTTGATGCATGGGTGCATATAAATATGGTTGACACCATGGTGTGTATTAGGTTACTATATGTGTTGGAACACATATATATTTCTAAACTTTTGGATTTTAAATAGATTTTCATTCCTAGTTAAAATAAAATTAAAGCGCACTTGATTCTCACCATTGAGGAAGTCTTCCATATAATCAAACGATCCTAATCTCTTTGGATTTATGGAGCTGCCTACTCGTTAAAGAGACAAACCACTAGAGACTAATTCAGGGTTTCGGATTTCGAAGTTTCACGTTTCAGGTGTGTTAACATGTCGCACCTTCAAAATGTCGATACAAAACAAATGTTCGACAGATCCTAGTCACCGTATATGTATACCTTCCTAAGTTTGTATGCCTCTCTAAGAGTAGTGGCCCATTGAAAATCCAATGAAGTTAGTTTGCCGACAAATGAAGCAATAAATACCTAAAAAGAAACTAAATCCCAATTTAAAAAATCAGATAGTAGTTTTGCGCTTTCAGAGTTTGGGCATTCACCGTCTATCATATTATAAATTCACAAAGCCCGAACTCCCAAAATTCCTTAAACGTTAAGTAGGGTTAATTAAATATTTAAGACAATTATCAAATAATTAATCCCTATGTGATTTCGATTTTTGGGGATCCCATCTCAAGATGTTATCTAATATCTCGAAGTCTGAAACCCCAAAATACTTAAAGTTAAATACGATTATTCAACAGGTTAAACATGATTAAAATTAATTAATCACTTCGCGATTTTGCGTTTCGAGAATCCTGTCTCGAGATACTATCAAAATCCCAAAGCCCAAAAAACCGAAAAACACATAACGATAAACGTGATTAACTAAGGGGTTAAACAAGATTATCTCATGTTAATTTTTCGTTGAATCGTAGATCAGGTAAATTCAAATGTTATTCATCAAAACTCTCGATCATGAACCACCAGACATTAAAGGAATTATTAATCAATCTAGGACAACCATTTCAAATAAGATCTCGGATCATCGCCTAAATATTTTCATTAAGGAAAGTGAATGCGTCGTCAGTGAAGTATTCATAACTCAATACATTTAAGGGAAAAAGGATATTGAAGTTTGAATTTCATTTGCATTTTCACAGAAAATCAAGTTTGACCGAGATAAGAAGTTTGCACATTTCCTGTAATAGGTAATAGAGTTTTGAGCTCGTGATATCATGGCTCCACGGAAAACAGCTAAGCATCTGGTGAAAGATCGAGTACGAACACAAACGTCCGCAAGGGAGAACTAGAACATCTGGAAATAAATGAGACAACGTGTGCATTATTTTACTCAGGTCATGATTAGAGGCAAGTTGTTTAGGAGCTGGAAGATAAGAAGGAGAAACATCTCTACTAGCAAGAAAAGAGACAGAGAGGATGCAAATGAAACTCTCCAAATTTTACATATTGTAATATTTACGTTTTTTTTATGAGAATTCCAACCGCTTAAAGTTGAGACCATTTTGTATAAATACAGAGATAAAAGACATATAACAGGCTGCTTCTTGCCTAATGTAATAGAAAGAACTCGTCTTTTGTGAGAATTAATACAAGTGCAGACATGGATTCCAATTTTTGTGCAATTTGAGTTATGCTTTCATCTTATATTCCATATCTCTAGTTTCCTTTATATTATTCCTTGATAAGTGAGTGTTTGCAATTTAGTACTATTGCTACTGCAATCACATTAAATCAGTTGTTTGATAAGCAAGCAATTTTTCCTCTGTATTTTCTATTAGTAAGTACAAGACTTGTGAGCTACTTGGATTATTGTATCTCATATTCTTTCAAGGGTGCATTCTTTATTTTATTCTACTATGAACAAGGTAAGATTCATCTTGCATTGATGCCTCATTTTGTTTAACATTTTTGTAAGTTTCCCTCACATCACTTGATTTTATAAATCAACTCAGACGACAAATTTCGGCCTTTGTCCTGTTCTATCATTATTTTCATTTGAGGATTAATTCTTATATAACTAATAGAAGAAAAATCACCTTTCAAAACATCCCTTTATATTTCTGATGCCTACCATTATTCTTTAAGCCTTAGGTTTAATCTCAGGAACAACATCTTTTTGGCGCCGCTGCTGGGGATGGAGAAATGAAGTTATTTTTCCCTGGGAAAATGACATGGTAAGTTTCTATATTTGATAGTGAACAAAGATTGAATACATAAGTAAGGATATTTTTATCTTTCACTTAGTGAATCCCTGGTTCGAAGACTCCACATGATTCACTGGCGACTCCACTGTTTCCAAAATGTCAATTTATTTCACTGCTCGGATTGTTGTGAGGTTTTCTCCTTTGGACTTTACAAATATTTCTGGTTTTCCAAATATTGTTCCATACCTCAAAGTTTGGGAAGATCATCTTCCTATCTTTAGAGAGGATAAATATGATAATCCTACTCAACATTTATTTGAATTTCATGAGCTCATGCATCAACTAGATATTCATCAAGAAGATGTTTTGATAAAAAAAATCATGGTTAGTCTGGGAGGAGATACTCGACTTTGGTACAAATCTATACTCCCTTCCAGCGTTTCATCATTAAAATAATTCCATGCAGCTTTTCATAAATATTGTGAAATAATGTACTCATCAGAGTTCCTTTATGAAGACTGTTGCAATTCATATTTCATAGAACAAGATTGTAAAGAAAATTAGTTTGCTGATGAAAAATCAAAACATGATAACAATTGGGGTCAAGTATATGAAGAACAATTTACAGGAAAACAAGATCTCCTTCAAACAGATCAAGAAAATTTATATGAAGAAGACTTTGAAGTAAATCAAGAAGAGGTTTTTCGCAGCAGTAAGAATGAAGACAACATCATTGAAAATGAAGAAATCCTTGCAGAACCTCCAATATTTCAAGTAGATCAAGTCCAGATTCATTGTAGAAATAAAGATGAAAATGTATTTTCTGATGAAGAACTAGATTCAAATTCATGTATACATGATTCTACCTTCAATTCTTCATCCCCAGAAAATTATTTTTAGGATGATTTTGGTAGAATTGATAATACTAAATATAATTTGATTAAACAAAACAATGACAAAATTGTTGATCTAGATCTTTGTGAAGGCCAATGGTTTATTGAAGACCATTCACAACTAGATTTCGAAGAGGATGATCCTGGTAATGATACTGAAAATGGCAATGATACTCAATGTACATTTGTCATTGTATCAAATGTTAATAGTAATTACTGCCATGATAAAACCATTGTTCTAAATGTTGATTTTGACCAAGATGCTACTATTCGGTCATCATTACTAGATCATCAAGAAATGGAAGTTTTTGAAAGTCAAAGTCCATAAATTGTATATAATCATCCTATCTACGATGAGTATCCAGACGATGAAGGAAATAATATTTATTTCCCAACATGAATGGAAACATACAATATTTATCCTTTTTTATATAACTATGATGAATGTGATCTTGAATTTGATGAGAAACAAATTATTTCTCTTCCTCTGAAGAGTTTTGTTTAGTAGGAAAATTATCAGTTGCACTGTGAAAGCTGTCAACCTATATATCACAGTGATGAAGAATAGTATTGGACTGGTGATGAAGGAAGTAAGGAGGGGTTAATGGAGCAACTGATCTCCCATTCCTATTTAGAAACTGATGAGAAACAGACTAGTGAGCCTCAATATGGCTTTCTCAATCCAGAAAAAGAAAAGATCAGTTGCAGAGAAAATAGGTATTCCATACAACCTAGCCAATAGGAAAAGTATCAATTGACTTTGAGAATTTTATATATTTATTTTTTCGTGATCCAGTAGTTGTTTGGTTAGCGTATTTTCTTCAAGAGGTCCAAAATGTTGCAACATTTTGTGTGCAACCACACTTCAGCAGTAAGCGCGAGCTATCTATTCATTCTTTGTTGCAAAAAAATTATTATCTTTCCATTCCTTCATTTAGCAGCAAGCAAGGTATGTTAAACAACCCACTATTTGCATGGATCCATTGGAAATTTCATGTTACTTGATCAATGGAATTTCACATAATTAATGTAGGGCCAATGTTTATAAATAAGTCGCCCAAAAAAAAAAAAAAAACTTGAAAGAAGTCTGAAATAATTACACCAACTTGTGTAGGATTAGGATTTTTGATGATTCATATCCTTCAAAACTGTGATGGGGCCAATTTTTACCTATCCCCCAGTTCTTATCCACTTCATATTTTCTTTCTCCTTTCTTATCTTCTTTAGTCTTCATGAATACAGAGAAAAGAGCTTCACCTTGACTCTGGAAACTCAAAAACATGTCTTCAAAATAATTTTAGGCGAAGATCTATTTTCCCTTTCATTTTAACTGAAATAAATTATGTATAGGCTAATCCTAATAACTCTAGCTCACTTATATATTTTTAAACCAATTAGTTCACTCAAGTTTGATCCCTAAAATTTAAAATCCCCTATAAAATCTCTTCAATAGGCGAATATGTATTGAACGTTGGAAGAAAATTAGTTTCAAAGTATACTAAAAAATTATGACATACCTTTCCTTTGAATATCTTAAACAGATAGCATCCCTTGTATGTTACATAAAGATTGATTTCCCCCACTTCATATATTAAAATATAAGATAGATGGTGAAAGGAAATTCATAAAATGATTGCCCCCATCTAGTCCAAGGAAAATGGTGAAACAAAATTCGAATAATCGATTTCTCCCATTTTTTCCAAAAAGAAATGATGAAAGGAAAATCATTAAATGATTTCCCTCATCTCATCATTTAAATGAATTTTTTTTAATTTAAGTGGTGAAAGGAAATTCAATGGGAGAAATAGATAACTTCACTGGGGTACTGAACAAGCTCTCTAACAGTGAAGCAATATCTATGATATTTGTGTGGTTGTCATACGAATATACATGATATACTCTTATATCTAATTCTTTGTCAGTGAGATTTACATTCTGAACCAACGAGGGATCCCCATAAAACATGACACATATACTTAACCTTAATGCAAATGAAATCAATCAAAGCTTGATATTTCAGCTAAAGTTACTTTGATTATATTAAGTAAATATGAATACTATTTTAAGAAAGAGGAGCTCCAAATATCCTAACTGAAGGTCATGATTCGATGTGTTTTAGGGTTTTCTAAGTTTCGGTTGAAACTATTTTCCTCAGTATGATCCTTTTTTAATGTGTTTCACATAATTGCAATAATGACTCCATTTACCCATTAAAGGTGCTTGGCCTATTGTTCTTCTGCGTCTCGCTGGGAGACGCGATCCCTAGATGGAGCCTATGTTGGAACACATATATTTCTAAACTTTTGGATTTTAAATAGATTTTCATTCCTAGTTAAAATAAAATTAAAGCGTGCTTGATTCTCACCATTGAGGAAGTCTTCCATCTAATGAAATGATCCTAATCTCTTCAGATTTGTGGATCTTCCTACTCGTTAAAGAGACAAACCCCTAGAGACTACTTCGAGGTTTCAGATTTCATAGTTTCGCATTTCAGGTGTGTTAACATGTCGCACCTTCAAAACCCCGATACGTGAAAAGTGTTTGATAGATCCTAGTCACCGTATACGTATACCTTCCTAAGTTTTTACGCCTCACTAAGGGTAGTGGCCCGTTGAAAATCCAATGAAGTTAGTTTTCTGACACATGAAGTGATAAATACCTAAAAAGAAACTAAAACCCAATTAAAAAAATCAGATAGTAGTTTCGCGCTTTCGGAGTTTGGGCATTCAACTTCTATCATATTATAAATTCAAGAAGCTCGAACTCTTGAAATTCCTTAAACATTAAGAATGGTTAATTAAATATTAAATAAAATTAGAAAATAATTAATCCCTGCACGATTTTGAGTTTTAGGGATCCCATCTCGAGATGTTATCTAATATCCCGAAGTCTGAACCCCCAAAATACTTAAAGTTAAATAGGATTATTTAATAGGTTAAACATGATTAAAATTAATTAATCACTTAGTGATTTTGCGTTTCAGGAATCCTGTCTCGAGCTACTATAAAAAACCTGAAGCCCAAAAAACTGAAAAATGCTTAACGATAAATGTGATTAACTAAGGGGTTAAACATGATTATCTCGTGTTAATTTTTCGTTGAATCATATCTCGAGTAAATTCAAATGTTATTTGTCAAACCTCTCGATCAAGAACCACCAGACATTAAAGGCATTATTAATCAATCTACGACAACCATTTCAAATAAGATCTCAGATCACAGCCTAAATATTTTCATTAAGAAAAGTGAATGCATCACCAGTGAAGTATTCGTAACTCAATACATTTAAGGGAAAAAGGATATTGAAGTTTGAATTTCATTTTCATTTTCACAGAAAAGAAAGTTTGAGCAAGATAAGAAGTTTGTGCATTTCCTGTAACAAGTAAAAGAGTTCTAATTTCGTGATATCATGGCTCCACGAAAAACAACTAAGCATCTGGTGAAAGATCGAGTCCGAACACAGACGTCCTCAAGGGAGAACCAACACATCTGGAAATAAATGAGACAACGTGTGCATTCTATTTACTCAGGTCATGATTAGAGAACATCTTTTTTGGAGCTGGAAGAAAAGAAGGAGAAATGTCTCTGCCAGCAGGTGAAGAGACAGAGAGGATGCAAATGAAACTCTCCATTTTTTACATATTGTAATATTTACATTTTTTTATGAGAATTCTAACCGCTTAAAGTTGAGACCATTTTGTATAAATACAGAGATCGAAGACTTATACTAGGCTAGTTCTTGCTGAATGTAATAGAGAGAACTCTCCTTTTGTGAGAATTAATACAAGTGCAGACGAGGATTCCAATTTTTGTGCAGTTTGAGTTATGTTTTCCTCTTGTATTCCATATCTCTAGTTTCCTTTATGTTATTCCTTGATAAGTGAGTGTTTGCAATTTAGTACTACTACTACTGCAATCACATTAAATCAGTTGTTTGATAAGCAAGCAGTTTTTCCTCTTTATTTTCTATTAGTAAGTACAAGACTTGTTAGCTACTTGGATTATTGTATCTCATATTCTTTCAAGGGTGTATTCTTTATTTTCTTCTACTGTGAACAAGGTAAGATTCATCTTGCATTGATGCTTCATTTTTTTTAACAGTTTTGTAATTTTCCCTCACATCACTTGATTTTATAAATCGACTCAGATGACAAATTACGACCTTTGTCCTATTCTGTCACTATTTTCATTTGAGGATTAATTCTTATATAAATAACAGAAGAAAAAGCACCTTTCAAAACATCCCTTTATATTTGTGATGCTTGACATTATTATTTAAGCCTTAGGTTTAATCTCAGGAACAACAATATGCATCAAGAGCCAACCCATGAACTAATATAAATATTCCATGGATAACTCCTAGTAGGTGCTAACATACAAACAGGAGCCAACCCATGAATTGATAAACATTGTGTTAAGTATGGGTTGTGAGTATATGTTGTATAAAAGTTTAATTTAAAAATTTGTAAGTAGTTGTGTTGTTGAACTTCCCTTGTTTTATAATTAATGAAACAACAAGAAAACTTTATATTGATTATATCAACTATGTTTTGTCATGTCGTATTAAACATGCATGAAACAAAGTATGGAATGCAACCAACATAGGGTAATTTGAGAGAATGCATGAAGAATGGCTTCAAAATAATGTGTATTGTTTATGAAAGACTTTGTGCTAAGGTATGTTTTATTATTTACATAATCATGTATATTCTACTATATGCATAAATGTAGATATACTTATTACAATTTATTTCTATGTTTGTAGATGGAAGATGAAGTGGCAGAACATAAAAAAACAAGTCAATCAAGAAAAAAATATGTTAAAAAACCAAGGTACAATATCGCCTACAAATGATGAAAAAATAAGGCACGCATGCAGCTCGAGCAATGACCATAGTTCAACTGATGAATGATAATCAATATATTTGAATGTTACTACAAGTTGTATATTTTAGAATATTTTTCTCTAAAAATCAAGGATTTTGTTCAATGTACTCGACATATTGTCCCAATTACATGAGGACATGTTACCAATAAGTGTAGCGATTACATATTGGTTGCAAGTTGATTATTGTGGACCTTTACGTTGTCCCTTTTTGTATGACAATGGGTCTCTTATTCATATATCATAAAATGGGTTTCTTATTTCATTGCATTGTCAAATGTTATAAAATGTTGTGTTCCTGATTAATTAATATGTGGATGATTTACATTGTTACAAATAATAGAGGTGTAGTCATTGGATAATGCATTAATGCACTCATTATATCAAAATGCAATTAAAAAATATAAAACAATATTATTATAAAAAATATTTTATTTTGAAATGATTAATTGAAAAAATTTAAAAAAGAATTAATTAAAATATATACATATCAATACACTGTATTATTTTGAACTCACTAGATGATGCATGCCATAATATAGAAAACGTTTCATTTTAAGGAGTCATACGCACAGGTGCACATTAATTATAATAAAGCACTGATACAAACTGTTAAGAAAACACATCGTTCCGTAAACGATATAAAATACAATAATATTTATCATTTCAAAATTGTATTGTACTCATGTTTAAAGTATACATTGGGGCATTAAATGTATGCACTAGTGCGTTACTTTTATTATACGCACTAGTGATTTAAATATTATTTACGCATCAATGTCTTTACTATAATACACACACTGATGCTTAGTAAAAATAATGTCACTGACATCTCACCTCGAATATTCGAATTTTCACTACCGTTTGGTGCACATGGTAAAACAAACATCAATACATATTGTTATCACACAATCTTTACTTTCCAACATCCCAAGGAAACTGAGACAAGATTGGTGTAACAAGGGGGTGACCTATCACTATCACCTTAATAAGAAACCCCTTTCTATTTAGGAGTAGGATAATACTACCCCAAGGGAGACGTCCCTAGTGACCTAAAGGGTTGGTGAAATGAAGACAAAGATAAAGGTACCCCCCTCTCACTTGTAATACCCCTAGGTCGAACCCTAATTGTAAATGTAAATACAATTGTACTTAGGATGGTGAGTCGGGATGCAAGAAAGACAGTATATCTGTAATGTAAAAGGAAATGTGTTTACATGCAATTTTTAATGAAAAACACACCATTGCATGAAAAACGACCACATAGAAGAGTATGGGGGACTGAACTCCACCAGTTAGGGAAAGAGGGGGGATAAACCTTAAGGTTAAGGGGATAATCTAGGGAGATTAAGCCAAAAGGGAGTATTATACTAATATTCCTTAATGTATAAAATGTGGATAATTATTTTATCTTAAGTTTTAAGGAGGGGACAAGTGGGCCAAAGAAGCTCTCAACAATAAAAGTGTCAAGTTGAGCACATGCAAACAAATAGTGGAGACTTAGTGCATTTTTGGGGAAATCCCTTCATTCTCTCATTTTTCCAGCATGTTGTCCATCATGTGATATTCCTCCATTGCCTGCACTTCCGAGTTTTCAATTTTCCTCTGAAATATGTTGTGTCTATCACCATACCATCTTTCCAATATGCCATTCATGACATGATTCCAGGAGGCCATAATTTTATTTTCCCATCATTCCTTTGTTTTCCTAGACTCACAAGTTTTCAGTAGTCCGTTGGATTTTCCTGTACCTGTACCTGTACGGATACCATGCCTATGGAGCTTAGGATATGGACCGAAGAAGTGGGTTTCTAGGCCCATAGAAGACTGAAGAAGTGGGTTGTCAGGCTCATGGAAGACTGAAGAGGTGGGTTTTTAGGCCCGTGAGAAATTCTCTCCAAGTGAGGGAATTGTTGGGAATTGTTTTCCCGAAGGTGTTGAACTGCAGCTACAGGACTCTGAGACTTCATGTATGGCATCTTGTTGAAGCCCCAAAAAGGAAATGGGGCAACTAAAGGACTTTTGAGGAGAGAAGGGGAACATTTCCTGGGGTGGGACAGGCATGTGGGGAATGAGAGACTATAGGATGTTAGTTTTAATTGGCACATGTGACGTAGTCCTTCCAGTTGTCTGAGTAACATCATCTTGGTTAATAATACCTTCACCCGGTTGGATTTTAGTCCCAAGTCAGGGGTGACCACTATTGTGAGTTTTCACAGCGTGGTCTAAGGTTGGGAGGAGCCTGGAAGGTCTACACGCAATTGGTGATATTATTTATTAGAGATAAGTATCATTTGTGTGTTAATTTACATGCAATGTAATTAAAAATGTGCTTATTTTATGGGTTCTTACTATGAATGTTGCATGTGTATTTATATTGTATATTTTGCATGTAACTGTGTATTTGTAGAGTATTATTTGTCTTTTTAAATTCATATAAAGTTGGAATGAAAATTTATGTGTGGCATAGCCTAGCAGTCTATGGTTGGGGATGTTACATCACTGGTCACTCAAGTCAAAGGTATCACAAGGTTTATTTCTCAAAAGGATGAAGAAAATGTAGAAGATGAAGTGTACTTTCCCAGAACAAGACAAGACAACATATACATGGTAGTTTTAAGTACAAAATGATATTAGATCTTCAAGATATAGTAAACCAATGAAATAAATGCTAGATGATATAAAATTGCAGCAATAGACAAGTTTACACCAACAATTAGTAATATGTAACAACTGCAAGAAATATTCTTCATAAATTCTCTAAAATAAAATGAAAGTATATCATTTAGTGTATAGAATGATAATAACTTGTCATAAACAAATTATGAAGTGATTAGCTTTCAATAACATTCAAGTATGCAAGAAATTTTCTACTTTAAGATGGTTGTAGAAAACACTTATGAAAACAACAATAAAATTAGTTTTTTAAGCTAAGTTAGTGTTAGTTTTGGTTAGTAAAATCTTGAGACTTTACAGTTTGAGTGTTTGTTTGATCAACCAATCAAAGAGAGATGAGACTAGGTGCCTTTAAGGGTTATGGAGTCAAGAGTTTTAGCACAAATTACTCGAAGAAACAATAATGATTATGTTTGTCTAAGAAGATAAAGTGGATATTTGAGGAGTAACACCTTAAGTCCTCTAGAATCCAAGAATTAGGGAGGTGAGCTAGAGAGTAGGCACTTCTAGGCCATGTTGCCTTCCTCCTTCTTAGACTATTGAAATATATTAAGTGCAACAACAACTAGACAATGGATTATAAAGTGCTATCACTTTAGGGATTTAGAAGCTTGTCTAGGTCAAATCACTTTAGTAAAGTCTAGCAAATGAAGAGTAAATAAGTATCACCTTAAGTCCTTTACTCACAGGGTTTGTCAAGCAAGCAATTTCATAATATTTAAAATGAATAAGAAAATATATCATAACCATTCAAAATGAAATGAAAATTGCAGATTTACTTACTTCACCAAGAATAATCAAGCAATTAAACCCTAGATTTCCAAGAAAACTTTACCAAAAATGATCCAAGATGCAATTATTTATCCTCCAAGACAAGTGTGCCTCACAATTTCAGCCAATAAACCCTAAAAAGGGCACCAATTGCAGTCCCCCTCTTATGAGAGGTGAGTTATGATAAAAATGAATGTCACTTTTGTGTTTTTATAACAAATTTAGACCTAAAATTAATTTTATTTAAAAAATACAGGGTCGACCTCATCAATTTTCCCTAAAATTTAAATTAAACAAAATTACATTAAAAAATCCTTCTAATGATGATGTCATGCTCCTTTAGGGTGATGTTGAGCCCCATAGGTGGGACGTTGGGAAAGGAAGATGTAGCACTAGGTCTCCAAAGGCCCCAAGTCATGCCCATACATTCCAAAACCTCATCAATGTCCTCTAAATATCAAACCCTAGCCTTGGATGACGTCTAGGGCTACTAGGGTGATGTCTAAGGCCTCCTAGGGCTAACGTCCAAGTGGGAGGAATTGGGAACCCTTCATATAGGCCTACCAAAGTTCCTCCAAATGCAACAACCTCTTCCTTCATCATGCAAGCTAGTCATCATTGTCTTTCCCCAAGCATGGGCTCTCTACATCCATTTGTGAGCTTCAAGCCCTCATGAAGGTCCTAATTGGTCATCTCCTCATGGATACCTATCCACCAGAAAAGTTCCTACAAAGAAAAATAGGTACACCCTCTAGGGGTCGAGCCACATGTATCATAGCAAGTAAATCACATCCAATAATCAAACCACTTGAACATGTGCATCAAACCCCCTAAACCAAACAAATGATCAAGGCGTTATACAACTTGCCAAATTTAAGTTTGGGAAGGGTCTCAATATGACCTATTGGGTTAATGACTCCCAGGTCTAGGGTGTTTCCTAGGTGGAGTCTATCCTAGTCATGTGTGTATGTGAGATGGTGTGGGGTAAAATTTTGGGCATGGGTTCATGACATACAAGGGTTAGTATTGTCTTACATATGGGTTCCTTTGTGGAGGGTGAGCTGCACCTTATCCTTAATGCAATTGTTTCCAAGCCCATTTGTTTGTCATCCTTCTTCTTAGATTTTAGTTTCATGTTTCTTTCATGTTTCAAGGAATTATTTGGAAGCCATTGTCCTGGCTTGGTGCCCAGATATGACAGTTTCATTCACAACTACCTCACGGAAATGAGAAGGATGGCTCGTGATGAGACCCCCTTTCCCTCATTCATGTAACTAAGAGCCACTGCCCTGGCTTGGTGACCATATGATGGTAATGTCATACTGCTAAAAACTTATGATCATGACAGGCCAGCTCATGATGAGACCTCCTATCCCCCAACTAACACCTTGAGTATTCATTATCATTCACTGTGTAGGTCCCCGATTTATTATAGACAAGCATTTCATTCCTTTCTCGGGGATCCCTGGGTGAAGCATCTCAAAGGTTTTATTATTGGATTTTATCTTTTTTTGGCTCCTTTTACCCTCTAGGCCTTTATCCCTTCTTCCCATGAGGTAAGGTACAATCCCTTCTTGGGTCAATACACCCAAATATCCCAAAAGGCTAGGGAGATGGAGGGAAAAAGTATGGAAAGTGACAAGCATGGTAGGGAATGGACGATGAATTTTCAAGGAACCACTCAGTAGCAACCTATTCCTGAGGGAAACCAACTTACTAGAACACAATGACACCCCCCTCGGGTTTAAATAAGTCAAAGAGCATAAATTTCAAGAAAATTTCCTAAAATAAAGAATGTTCCTTTGCAACATGTTCAAATGCCTTAAATATTAGAGTGATACATACCATGATACCTGGACTCATTATCTCATGGAGAAAGACCCACTTCCTTGTGGGAACCAGGCCGGTGTGGTGGATCTTGCTGATGGTGATGTGTAGGATGCATCAATGAAAAGAAGGGATCCTCTAGGGCTATGTTCTATCCATATAGCTCTCGGCACTCCATGTTTACAACCTATGGGCCTCGAGGCATTATCTCCTTAGTTACCCCAGGGTTTGGGGGTAATACGTACTAAATATACAAACATTGGGGCACACACTATATTAAATGTATTGGGCCTTAGGATAAATTGATCGCATCGATGCTCACTATAATGTAAATGCACCAGTGCATACAAAAACAAAACACATTGGTGATTCATATAGAAACAAGGCAGAGCCAATGCGTAGAAATTATAAGAGCATCGATGCTCGCTATACGACAAAAAAGGTGAAATTGGTGTGCTATAGTTATAAATGCACTAGGTTATTTGTATTATATTAATGAATTGAGACATTTGTATTATATTAACGCACTGGGGTGTGTTTATCAAGATCGCATCGGTGTGTTTTGATAATAACAAAACTAGAAAAAAAACCTTCACTACAACCTCCGCCAACCCAAATTTTTTTATTTATATGGAACATTCGTAAAAACCTTTGCTAAAACCTTCACAGTCGATAGAGGAGGTTGTATCAGAGGTTTTTTTGATAAATTTTTCAAATTTTGTAACACTAAAAACCTCCATGAGAAGGTGTTCTCCTTGTAGTGAACTTGTGCCCACACCTTGAGGTTTCCCAACGGTGTTAAAATCACCTCAATAAGAGCTCATATGTGAATGTTATGCCTCTCACATGTTGACCTACCTTGTTGACCACCATGGTACAAGTGGATTCCACGTCAATGCTCATTACTCACACATATGGGGATAACCATGTGTGGAATTTCAAGAAGATTCTATAAGGTCCAAACCTTATCACTAATTGAGGTTTGAGGATGCAAAACCCCTAATGCTAGATGACTATTGGGTTATGTTAAACATCGGGCCACTAGGAGGAGAAAGGGTTCCATTCTTTAGCATTGTATTTGTTCCATAGTTGAGTAGAGCATCTAAGAGTAATATTTTTAAATCATAACAGAGGAGGAATTTTTTTGTAGTATCCATACAGACCACAGTGTCAAAGGAAATGTTATGTACCAAAGATCTGAATAATAAATCACCACACAATTATAGAACAAATCCAAAGATCTGAATAATAATATCACCACAAAAGATACAAAGAATGATATGAAATATATCCTTTATTATAAGAAAAACCCTTAGGGTAGAGAAACACTATACAATGATCATTTTAAGAAAGTGATCCACTCCTGATCACTTTCTTTTTCGAGGGGGAAACCTCTTAATGAGATACACTCCAAATACAATACTTCTTAGCTTTCTCATTACATTATTTACACCCCTTTATATAGTGCTACCTACCACCTGAGAACATTCTAGAGGAGGAACCTTCTAGAAGAATAACTTTCTAGTAAGCCCTCTTACTTTTATTATGTTCACACAAGGCCTTATTTACTAATAGTGACCTTTATACATAAGAATACATATCTACTATTACTCCCCTTGGATACCTCCCTAGGTACCCCATATTATTCTCTTATCTACACTAGAGGCAATTCCACATCGAGTGCCTCTTTCTATGTATTTTCATTTCCACAACTTAAGAAAAGAGAACAGGGCACAGGCCTCACCTTCTAGCTAGGTTCTCTCCTATGTTGGGTTTCCTAAGATATATCTTATGTTCATTTATGAGTGGATTGTGTGTTCTTTTTCTCATTTCTTTCATTCTTGTATTTTAGTTATTTCATAAATTTAGGCAAAGTTAATATTTAATTAATTTGTGATATAAGGAAAATTAATTTGCATAGCCTATGATTTCAAAATATTATAAGATCTATTGCGACGAACTATTCTAGTGGAATATCCATGGAAATTTACAAATCATATACCCTAGTACTAGATTACATTTCTCAAACAACCAACCTTTTAGGGTTTTTTCCTTCACATCCCCCCCCATAAACCTACCTACAATTTCCTAGCCCATTATCTCTTTAACCTTTGATAGTTTTAGGTCATGTCCAACTACCATATTCACCCACTTTGGCCATGTTCTAATGCATTTCTAGTTTTGACCTTGTCATGGATTATACCTTGGCCTTTTTATGGTAACACTATCAGTTTTACCTTCATCTCCTTCTTTAACCACCCTATTATTTATCTCTACTTCGATACTCTTCCCCTCTGAAGCAGGGACGGATCCATAGTGTCTATTAGTGTCTTTTTCTTCCCCTGGTGCTCTTCCTACATGAAATATGGAAACAACTTAGGTTGTGAAGGGCATAGAAAAGTGTTGATGGTAATCTTGAGAAGACAAAGAGTCAACACGTACCAAAACATTGTTGTGAGCTTCATGATGGTTTGTCGCAATGAGCGTGTTAGTTAGGGGTGTCATAATTCTCATGTTGTTGAGGTATAGACATCATCCTTTCAAAATCATTCCTATCACCCAATGTACTACGACATGTTAGGTCCAGTGTCGTATCTTCCTCCATACCTCAACCTTCCATTCGTTGTTTAGTGCCTTGGAGCACTCCCATATCTTGCTAAGATCCTCATGTGTCTAAAAAACAGACCTTAGCCTTCCCTTGTCTTTGTCATTATAGTCTACCAGGTCTAGGTCATGTGCCATATTCACCATAGGAAAGGATAACACTGATCTTTCCTTCCATGATGAAAAAACCCTACTAGTTTACTCCCTATCGCAAAAATCCGTAGACCCAAAAACTTCATCCCTTGTTAAAAAAATGTATGAATTTATATGACAACAAAATATAGAATATAAATAATATTTCTTTAAAAGACGAAGACGATGAAGATATATATTTTTTATTGTATATATTTTCCTTGTTGGGTAATTTCATGTTAGTGAGTACTTGGTTTAAATTTCTTCAAGTTAGATACATTAATTGACCTCTATGGATTTAGAAGAGATGTCATTCATAGATGTGAAAGATTTTCCTTTAAAAATATATATCCCCCATCAAGGGGTCATAACTTGATTGGTGGGGAGTGAGTTTGTTAACCTCTCCACCTAAGTTCAAACCTTTTAGTGACATGTTGGTTTGAAGTGGCTTCATAGAAAAGGTAGGGGTAGGCACTTCTATTGATATGGATGTATTGGGACGTCTTGACCCTAGGTTCAGTCATGAAATTGTGATATATGTGACTTGTGGATTATTGCATATATCCTAAGAATATAGTGGCAATGAGTGTATTTGATACTGGACCTAGCCTAAATCACTCTCTAATTAACAATCCCCTAGTCCTAAAAATGAGATGGAATAAGTGGATCAAAACTCTTCCCCATGTCCTTCAAATTTTATAAAAGACAAAGCATAGTAGTCGGAATGGTTGGGAAGTAGGTTTCACACTCTCCCCACCTAGGTTTAATTTTGGACAAGTCCATTTGACCCATTGTGATGAGGCCAGAAGGATAGACATCCCCATGAGTGGAACCCCATGGGTGCATTTTGTGGATGTCTTGCTAAGTCATAATTTACTCCCACTATATACCCTTTTATGGTTAAATAAAGGAATGGAATAAGTATGTTAATTTCTGAGTTGGGTTGTTTGGTTTCATTTCCATGGAAACTCAAAAAATAAAAGAATAAATAGTGTGGAAACTCAAAAAATAAAAGAAGAAATAGGATGAAAACAGAAAACCCAAGGGAGGAGAAGGAATGCACGAAGTTTTTATTTGGTAATAGTATGATGTGAGGTGGTGTAGAGACCATGGTGTAACTATATTTAGTCTGTTACGAGATGTTATGAGATGGGAGGTCCTCTTGGTGTTGGTGTTTCCCTACCCTACTCAGAAAGGGTGTATAACCTGCAATGTCCTCATTTTGGGACATTATAACATTACAAAGTATTATGCTTACCAGAGTAGCCAAATAGGGGTGAGAGAGAGTTCAGGAGATATTGAGGGGTTTTATTGGGCACTACTCACATCGTTCATCATCAAGATACATTCCGCACAACTTGGATTTGGTTCCATTGCATTCCGATGATTTCTGTAATTTTGAGTTATTATGGGTCATATCTTAATTAAATTCACTAAGAAGGTCATAATGGGCATATTACTTGGAGAAACCTCTTAGTGTAATATCTCATTGGAATTAGGATGAATATCATTACAGGATAAGATGATGAGAAGTGACTTTCAATGGCCTAAGAAGCCATAAGGATGGATAAATCACTTTTTAGAGGTAAAATGGTTAATTAATTAATTAATTAAGTGATTTAATCAAGGAATAATAAAATAAAGTAAAAGTCACTTGGAGGGAAAAGGCCAACAATGAATTAGGGTTTTGGGAAGATATAAAGGAAGGGTAAATCAACCTAATTCAAGATTATTTTATGATTTGATGTTGAGATATTTGTAGAGGAGGAAATTGACCCCATTGTTTAGTGAATTTCTAGAGGAAACCACCACCATTGATCAGTTTCGGTGTTTCGAGACACACCCTAACTTATCAGAGACACCATTCAAGTATTTCACCGTGCATTACAAGTATCACGTTCAGTGATTGTGCAACTCAGTCAGTGAGTGTGCAAGGGTTAGAGAAAGGGTTTTTGTGGTCGCATGAGACATATCAGTATTTTGCATATCCCTTCCGACCCATTAGAGAGTTAGCCAGGGCACACCTTTTGAGTCACTTGTCGTCAGTTTTCGATGGTGGAATATCCTAGAATGCAGCAAAAATTCAGTTAGGGCACAACTCATGAGGAATTACATTTGGGGTTCCCGGGGGTATCCTGGAGAAGATTTGAGGAAACCCTTCCAACCCATTATAGAGGAGGCTAGGATGATCATTTTGAGTCATACATCATCATATTATGTTAGTGGGATCATTAGGGCGCACTCCCACATCCCAAGAGGTGTGAAAACCCCCAGAGGGTGACATCCAGAGCTCCAGAGTTTGAATCTTCAATCCAATTGTCACAAGGATTAGCCTAGAGGCCAGGGTGCTTCTTTTGAGACAATTGCCAATCCATTTTGATGGGTATCACCATCAGGGTGAATTTTCCAGAGTCTTCAGTAGTTACCGTGAGCTTCCAAACTACTTTGTGTCGATCTATCAATGAAAGCACAGATCAACCTTCATTCTTTTGGTCATGGATATTTCTTGTTAGTTGATTTGTATTCCAGTGACGATCCATGAGATATAACTGATGATTATTATATATTCTTCCAGCTTATTATTGTATTTCCTTCTTTTTCCTCATTATATATATCAGTGAGTTGTGTTGTCCCTTCTTTCGCATGCATTATATTTATACTGCTAAAACACTTAATGAATGAAACACACATGTGAAAATCACCAAGCATGTCACACATTAACTCAAATGCATCCAAAACCCCCCAAAGTATCAGACTTCAGTGAAAAAACCATAGTTCAGTAGTAGATATCCAAATCAGTTAGATCAGGGATAAATCAGTGATATCGAAGCTGGTTTTCCTACCAGCCTAATGTGAAAATTAGTGAGGCGTTATGCCAGATTATGTCAACTAAAATTCAGTAGTGATAACTTGCACTTATACCTCCAGATGCAGTAGTAGGGAGGAAAGTTCAGATCAGATATGGATGAAAATGTGAGGAATATTCATAACATTCTTGCACATGGGTGACAACTATTGAAACAGGTTATGGAAAGACTTCAAAACAATGCAGGGATCAATGGAGCTAATGAGGATTTTACAGATTTCTTGAGGGAGTATCAGGAGCTTGGTCCAGCATTTCATAAAGACATGTCATTCAAGGATTTTTTCACCATCAAACATCCTGAGTGGTATGAACCCCAACTATCAGGGAACAAGAAGGGGAAGGTGCACATTGTTTAGGTACACTATGATAGTGAGGATGAGGAGGTGCATGAGAATGCAACCACATATGCCTATTTAGAGCAGTCAGATGAGGCTAGTGACTCATGTGCATCTGAGGGACAGTTGGATGGACAAAATGATAGCACATGTTCTTCATCATCCCTACTAGGCAGTGTTGAGACTTCAACACTTCAGCATAGTGATGACACTTGTGAGGATTCATATGTGTGGGCACTTGGACATGATGAGATTAGGTGTTTGGATGACCAACCCTTAGGTATAGATATGGCTTCCATGAAGTCATGTATGGAGGATGATGAGATTTCTATGATGACAATGACATGTTATTTATCTTCTCAGACACCTATGATAGCCACAACACATGAGGATATCAGTGGAATTCCTGATATGGTGGAGGAGCCTTGTGTGAGGATTGTACACCAAAGACATATGGATCTGTAGACCCAAGAGGAGAGACATGACTTGGAGACAGTTGACCTTACACATACCTACCAGTATGGGGAGAGGGAGTCACCTCTTTTGGAGATTCCATTGTTAGATCAGGTTGTGGAGACTTACTGTTTGATAGGATACTCACTTCCAAGACCAGTCCACAGTGATGAGGGTGCACTCTACATCATTTGAGATGACCATATCTCATGTCTAGACACATTTGTATGGGATCTAGGTACAGATGACATTAGCAGAGTGAGCACAAAGAAGGATATAGTTTCCCATACATAATACATTTTGATTCAGATGGGGGTAGAATTTGGTGATGGTGTGCAGTGGAATACAGGAGGACTAAGTAGCATAGTGAACAGTGGGCAGTTCAATTCCATATATTTTGAGGAGTGTGTTTTTGGGGATTCCATTGTTGACACTAGAAGTGAGGGGCATGAGGTAGAACCTCAGCAGGACTGTGATCGGGAGTCACGACACTAAATGGGACAGTTGAGAGTCAGTGAGGACATGATCATGGCAACCACTAGATGCATGGATGATACACATGCATTGGTGGTAGATTATTTTTTCATGGAATCGATGGCACATGATATTTCAGATGGGGAATTTTCCATGGATGATTCTCATACTCTCAGGGAAAGAGTAACTATGATGAGGGCCGACTACCAACAATTGTTGATGGACAGATATTACCTATTGGAGGTTGGCGAGATGTATTGTAGGGACCTGAGGGAGTAGGAGTTGGAGGTGGACCGACTCACTCATGAGTTGGTGAGTACACGAGGATTCTTGGAAGGCACGCAGACAACCCTTCAAGAATCAGAGTCCAAATTAGATGATCTCCTTGAGGAGACTAGTCAAAGATACACTATATCTATCTCGGTAGGGAATCAAATATGTTCCTCAGTTACATTACTGGAGTATTTATGGGTGTCACAGGGGCCACCATTCATGGGTAGTTCTAAGACACGCGATCATACACATACACATGAGGATTCCAGAGTTAGGGGAAGTTAAGAGGACACTTTAATTTGAGTTCCAAGATTGGTTGATATCCACACAAAGGTTGATCTAATAGTACACCTTGTACATATGATGATGAGAGAGATGTACAGTAGGATTCAGGGGGGTGCATTGGATTGTAGGGAGGAGACACACTTAGTGGAGCATGGATATTCCTCTCCCTTGCAACAACACATAGTTCTGGGAGATCACCTTCACAGTAGCAGTAGTTATCTGAGTGATGATGGAGGGAGAGTGATTGACCAACAGTTTGTGGATTTATCTACTATTGTACCTGATAGTTGGAGTTTAGATGATTATTCACCATGGGTGCTAGTGTATGATCTTTTGGTCCAATCCTGGGGATTGACCAAAGAATATGATACTTTCTAGTCCTACAATTGGTTAGAGATGTTTATGTTATATTTTTCCGATTCTTTCATCATTGACAGTAGCATAGGGGGAGATAATAAATGGTAGGGGACATGGAGAGTTGGTAGGCCAAGACCACCTGACAGGAGTGTCTTTATTACATACATCAGGATAGGGGTGGATCATCAGAGATAGATAGTTGATATCTTGGGCATGATGGTGAGAATATTAGGCCATAGGATAACAGATATCTCAGAGGGTGACATAGATTCAAATTCTCATTGGGATGAGGATGGAGGGCTTCTGATAATTATCAGTATGACACATCAGCAGTTAGGGGGGATTGGAAGTGATGAACTTCCAATTTTTCCATGGGATCTGGGAGTCCAATTGGCTAGTGGGTTGTTTCATCTTATGATGGCCCAGGTTGCACCAGAGAGAAACACACTTCACTCTTAGATGGTTTTGAAAGGGCTTGTAGGGACTTGTTCTATGTGGCGAGACAGGTTCTCCCTATTGATACTCATGATCGAGTATGGAGGTGGTTGGGAAGATGTTGATTCCACAAAGATACCTTTACAGGTTCAACTTCTTGACAACATGCCTAGTTTTCACAGGTATTTTAGCATGAGGATCCAGGAGTGGGGGATCTAGTAGAGTAGACAGTCATGATCAGAGTAGTGTAGTGTCTGCATGATGGTCCCTGTTAGAGGCTAGCATGGGACCCTAGGATTACAGGGTTGGGAATTTCATTGACTAATGGAGACAAGTGGATATTTGCAAGGGGAAGTCACTTTGACTTTCCAATGAGCTTCAGTATTGGGGGGAGCATGTCACTTGTTGGTGATTCATTGAGGTCTTGTAGTGCCTCACTATGGAAACAACATGTTCAATTGGTGGAGGTCATGTTGGGTTTGGTACGGTCTTGGAGGATAGACTCATTTCGGGTTGAGACCATGTCTTATTTGTAGGAGACTCATGGTATTGATATGTTACAGGACTATATTTCACAAGGCATTGTAGTTCACATTCTGGTATGGGATCTAGGGATTGGAGTTCTTGGTAGTTCAGCATTTGATGTAATTGAGTTTCGAGTAGAGTGGTTTCTCGAGGAGTTGACTGAGATGTTTTGGTCATTGATCATTCTACTCATTAGGAGCACATGGGTTTCATTCGTGATGAGCACTAGGAGAGGCCACATCTTGAAGGTAATCTACCTTGCGTCACATAGGTGGATATGGGACCTTGGTATCATATGTAGTTGGATTCAATTATTGCTTGAGGACAAGAAATATTCCAGCAGGGACAACTATAATGTCCCCATTTTGGGACATTATAACATTGCAGAGTGTTATGCCTATGAGAGTAGCCATATAGGGGTGACAAAGATTTTGGGAGATATTGAGAGGTTTTATTGGGTTCGACTCGCATTGTTCATCATCAAGATCCATTCTGCACAGCTTGTCTGTGGTTTCGTTGCATTCTGACAATTTCCATAATTTTGAGTTATTATGGGTCATATCTTAATTAAATTCACTAAGAAGGTAATAATGGGCATATTACTTGGATAAACCTCTTAGTGTAATATCTCATCAAAATCAGGAGGAAGAGCATTACAGGATAAGATGATGAGAAGTGACTTTCAGTGGCCGAAGAAGCCATAAGGATGGATAAATCACTTTTTTAGAGGTAAAATGGTCAATAAATTAAGTGATTAAGTGATTTAATCAAGGAATAATAAAATAAAGTAAAATTCACTTGGAAGGAAAAGGTCAACAACGAATTAGGGTTTTGGGAAGCTATAAAGGAAGGGTAAAGAAACCTAATTCAGGATTATGTTATGATTTGATGTTGAGATATTTGCAGAGGAGGAAATCGACCCCCTTATTGTTTTATGAATTTCTGGAGGAAACCACCACCATTGATTGATTTCGGTGTTGAGAGACACACCCTAGCCTATTGGAGATAACATCCAGGTATTTCACAATGTATTACAGGTATCCAGTTCGGTGATTGCACAACTCATCCAGTGATGGTGCAAGGGTTAGAGAGAGGGTTTGTGTGTCTGCACGAGACAGTTCAGTATTTTGCAGATCCCTTCTGACCCATTAGAGAGCTAGACAGGGCACACCTTTTGAGCCACCTGTTGTCAGTTTCCAATGGTGGAATATTCCAGAATGCAGAAAATAATCATTTAGGGTGCAACTCTTGAGGAAGCACATTTGGGGTTCCAGGGGGTATTCCAAAGTATATTTGAGGAAACCATTCTGACCCATTACAGAGGAGTCTAGTGTGGTTGTTTCAACTCATACATCATTAGATTTCATCAGTGGGATCACTAGGGCGCAATCCTACAGCCCAGGAGGTGCACAAATCCTCGAGGGGTGATATCTAGAGCTCCAAAGGTAGGATATTCAGTTCGATAGTCACCAGGATCATCCTAGAGGCCAGGGCACTTCTTTTGAGATAGTTTACAGTCCATTCTGACGGTTATCTCCATCAGGGCAAGTTTTCCAGAGTCTAGAGAAGTTACCATGAGCTTCCAAACTACTTTTTGTCGATCTATCCGTGCATGCACAAATCAGTCTTCATTATTCTAATCACAGGTATTTATTGTTAGTTGATTTGTATTCCAATGGCGATCCATGAGATCTAACTAATGATTAGTATATCTTCTTCTAGCTTATTATTGCATTTACTTATTTTTCCTCATTATATATATATTAGTGAGATGTGTTTTCCCTTCTTTCGCATGCATTATATTTATACTGCTAAAACACTTCATGAATGAAACACACATGCAAAAATCACCAAGCATGTCACACATTAACTCAAACACATCTAGAAACCCCTAGAGTATCATACTTCAGTGAAAAAACCATAGTTCAGCACTAGATACCCAGATCAACTGGATCATGGATATTTCATAACCATCAAATGCATTCCATTCCATTAAATTAAGAAAGGAAGATGGATAAGTTGTATTTCTTAGATTGCAAGCGAGTGACAGAGGTTGTATTTGATAAATCGACGAGAAACATGGTGTGCATGGATTTTTGGTTGGTGTTGGAAGCTCATTATGTAGACAAGTTGTCAGAGTGGAGGACTTTCTCTAGAGAACAGTCGAATGCAGATCCAAACAGATTTGGAGAGGAAATCAATCCTTTGTTTGGGAACAAGGTCTCTCTTACAAAAATCATTACCAAAGGAAATGCATCCAACACCGACGTGGCTCTTCTCGGTCACTGGAAAAACAAGGGAAGAAACTGCAATCTGCTTACTCCATTCGCCACTATTGCCACTATGGCATATTAGTACTCACTCCATTTTTCTTTTTCTTTGCTGCACTAATCAATTTCCTCTTTTATTCACTACGCATATGCATGATTTTTTCATACGATATTGAAAAGTCACTCTATAATGCATATAAATTGACTAGAGCATATGTGTTTTTTTTGTTCTTTCACATGCTCTTTTCCTTCTTCCTTCCTCATGGATTCCTCTCCTCTATCTATTTTGTAGGTTGGAACTTGTCATCACAATCAATGTTCCTCGCTAAGCACATTTTTCACATTTTTCACCCAAATTGCAAGAAAGATTATATATTTGTAGTACAGATTAATAAAATACCCAAAAAAATCCTCATGTTTAGGTTTTAAGTTTATAACCAATTAGAGAGAAGTGCATGCAATATTTTATTATATCAAACCCCAATAACATATAATTATTATTGCATTTAGAAATTTACTAATTTATTATTGAAAATGGAAATCTCATCGTTAACAAGTTCCAACCATACCATATGACAACTGAGATCGAATAATATACCCGGGAGAAGGGATTTATGGTAATCGCATTAATTTACTTCAACAGAAGAAGTTGATCCACAACAAGCCAAACTCAAACAAATCCAAAACCCGAATTCAACCAAATAGATGATGCCTACCTGAGCACTTAGGCATCAAGTCATAATAATAGGAATTATGAGATTACTTTTGGAACTTTGCTTTATTGGTTGTTCTGCGATAAATTGTTATGTATTTATAGTGCTTCAAGTCATTACCTTGAAAGTGAGTAAAGAATGTAATAAGCACGCGAAGTCTCATGTTTCTTAATTTATGAAACCCATGGATTCTTGAATGTAGAAAACATTGTCCTTGGGAATCTCCCTTTCAATCACTATAATACATGCTTCATGTTTACAAAGTTTTATTAATTTAGTATGAGTACTCTTCTTTTAATTAAGGATTGAGCTAGTGAAATATACAAGAAGGTGGAAGATATCAAATCTATACAAGGAATAAGTTGGGATTCAATGGTAACAACTTGTTTATACATATCTTGCAGGCAGGAGGACAGGCCCCAAAGTAGTCGTGGGTTGGTTGAGGTTGGGACGTGGTTGTAGAGGGATGTGTGTGAGTTGAGGAATTAGAAGAGGATCCGAGCGGGGTGTTGAGGAGGCATCGACAACCACAACTACCAATCCAATAGTCACAACTGTTAGCAGATGAGAGTGCATGAGGCACAAATTATTGGGTGAAAGTAGTCGTTAGGAAAGGATCCCACTGCAAAAGTGTTGGCTACGTTCAGGATGATAGGAAAGATTCATGGGCTAGGGGATAGGCAGTCACCAAATGAAAACAAGGCTTGGACAACTGCCAGTCGGGAAAGAATTTAGAGTCGTAGAAGAGGCAATTATTGGCCAGTAGAGTTGTCAGTGAGTAGTCACCATCGAGGCCACAAGGAGTTGCTAGTCATTGCTAGGCATCGATCAGCCAACCAAGTTGCCTAAGAGACAACAACCAAGTTGGCAAGTCAACAATCAGTAAGGAAACTAGTAGACATATAGGCCCAGCAGGTCGTTGAGTATCCCAGGAGGGTTTGGGTAACAACAAAAGATTGCAAGCAGCCTTGGAAAGCTTTGAGTAGGGGTCTATGCAGCAAGTTCGAGCAATGGGCAGTAGAGTCTGGCTAATGAGCAACAGGTCTCAAGTAGGGATTCGAGCTGTGAATAAATATTTTTTTATTTTCATGCCTAAAGGACTAGGCACATATTTTCAGTGTTGTGATCATATCTTGAAGATGGCGCCAACCGATTTGAGGTATGATGATCGGTTGGAGGGTGCCTCTAAATTTCTTTGATGGAAAGCACATATCATGTTTCTCTTGAGGGAGAGTGGACTGTGGAGTCATGCAAATACAAAAGTGATAGCGTCGACAGATACTGCAAATCTATCCAAGCATGAGGCAAGGGAGGCCAAGATAATGTGGATGATCTTAGATTCAGTGAGGGATCATCTTGTACCTTATCTATTTGAGAAAAAGTCATCTAATGTGATGTTCTCAACTCTGACAAATCTATTTCAGTGTAATAACGAGAATCCAAAGATGGTATTGAGGGATTGACTCATGAACACTAAGATTTCCAAGACTGATTCAGTTACCAGTTATCTCACTAGGATCACTCAGGTTTGTGATCAGCTGGGGGCAGTCGATGAGATAGTGATAGATGTGGAGTTAGTGAGGGTGGCCTTGAATGGTTTCACCAAGCCTTGGACTTCATTCATCAAAGGAATATGTAATCGAGAGAATCTTCTAGCCTTCAATCTATTGTGGGATGATTGCATCCAGGAGGAGACTCGTCAAGAGGATATAGGAGGTCTGCAGGAGGATGGTGATGAGGAGAACCTTAGACTTGTCAATCAGGCAAAGAAGGGAAAGGGGAAGGTCAGGAAGAACACAGGTGGAGATTCATATTCACAAGTTGGCACATGGAAGGACCTGAGTAAGCTCAAGTGTTTTCACCACAACACCTACCCATTCCTTGTTTGAGCCAAACTCCTACACTAATGGACTCTAGGAGGCTTCCCTAAACAAAACTTCACCATAAATATCATTAGACTAGTGCCTATGATAAAAAAATAGGTTAAGGTAGGAGTTCATTATTTAAATAACCCTTGTTGGTTTATGATAATGAATGGAAAAGTAAACTCAGACCAACAAACTAAATTCACTGAAATATCAAGAAATACGACACTAAACAAATAGAAAAGTATGAGGTAGATATCCTTACCACTTTATTGGAATATTTTCTTGATGTACCTAATAATAGGTAGCTATAAATGGAGTGTTTCCTTGTTGTTTAAAGATATTAGATCTGCAAAATATAACAAAACGCAAAAAACAACAAAGAGAATGGCCTTTCTAGGCCCCCCACAAGTGTAGATCACTATATATATGGTTTGGGAGGTTAGGGAAGCAATATATGAATTATTATCAATTCCCTAGAGCCTTGGATATGCAATAAAATGTGATTTCTAGCAAGCTGGAAATGATAGTGCAGATTTGGGCTTCAAATCCCCCCAAGGTCAAAACCCATAAATAAATTCTAGCCAACAAGGGGACTTGTTGGGACTGAAATTTAGTTGATCTAACCATAAAATAAATTATATAAACTTTGCAAAAAAATTTGAAATGAACGAATGTTTGAGTGATGAATAACTTACTTAAACGCCCCTTCAAGTGAGGAAAATGGGTGTAGATTTGTGTAAATATTTGTTGTAATATTTCTGACTTGCACACTTTTGTCATTAATATCCTTATAAAATATGATAATCAAAGCACAAATTTCAAGGTAAAACTCATCTATGGGGTAGAGAAGTTCTCTAAAGAAAAATGCCCAATAGATCTACTAGCTTATGAGATAAGAGTTGAGATGCAAAGCTAGGGTGAGATGTTTTTGTATTTTCATATTTTATAAAAACAAAAATGAAAAGAGGTTTTGGATTTTGAATAATGATGATTGAAGAAGGTGAGTTTTTACCTTTTTACCATTTTATTACCTCTTTCTTTGAGAAATCGTGACCACTTGTCTTAAGTCGGCTTTGGAAGATGCCTAGATATTGGGTTTTGAGTCAAAGGACTAATCACCCCCAATTCTATTTAGAAGATGATTGTTCTTGAGTTTGCTAGGAAATCTCCTTGAAGGATGGTTTCCAAACCAAAGGATCAACTTTGGTGAGAGTGAGAACCAACTACGATTCGATATACTTCCAAGGAAGTTTTTCCAACACTTGGGTTTGAACCACTAAAACCAACAAAGAAAGAGGAAGAGACGAGGAGTCTAATTCCCTTCTTCCATGTGGCTAGGTAGCCCCTCAATGGATTGATCCAATTGATTATTGCAAGTCCCCACTAGCAATCTTGATACAAAGCACAAATAATATCCTTAGCCAAGAAACACAAACATAAAGAAAATCGATCCACAAGACACAAGAGATGAAAGTTAAAAAAATATGCCATTATGATATCCCAAATTGTAAACAACAACAATGAGAGGATGGGCTAGCCTTATATAGTTTTTCATTAAAACAACTAGTTTGACTCTCTCTCATAAAATATTATTTTTGGTTTGTCATCCACATGTTGGAGACTAAACCACTTTCAGTTAAATAATTTTTTTACATTAAAATTTCCATCCATAAAGAGGTCAATTTGACCAAAAATTGCAACAACTATCTTCATAAACTCTAACGGTTGTTTTAGAAGACCAATCCACTTGGTATGAGGGTGAACTTTCTATGGAGAGTGTGAAAACAACTATATTGACCTCCCACATCTCATGTGTTGACTGAGGTTGGTTGTCATTGATGTCAACCCTTGAAGAAAGCTCGGTAGCACAAAGGTTTGGGTAATGGACCCAAGTTTGTTTGATGTAAAGATGACTCATTATTATCTGTTCATGGTTGATAAGAATCAAATATGGATGAAATCCAAAGTGTTCCCCTTATGGTGAAATCCCTCACGGGAAGACACTTTGTGGAGTGAGAGAACCCATGCTTAATTGTTGAATAATGAGATGAAGGACAATGAATTTTCAATGAAACTATCATAGATGGGTAGTGCTTGTCATGCCATTTACGGTGGTATGTGTAACGTCACATAACTCCTCATGGTTAGAGAGTTATGACCATATGAAGTTGGAGAACCCCTCATAAGTCTTATAGAAGACCCCAATGGTCAAAGTTCTTTGCAAAAGAAATTATTTTAAATGAAGAAGCCCTAAAATAAGGAAAGTGTAAGGCTACATGAAGACACACTTGTACATATTGTATATCTATTTTCTTGTGTAAAGCCTATTGTAAATACTTGTGGATACATCTGAAGTGGCGAATGTCTGAGGTAGCACAAAGGGTTGAAGACAAAATTCTCGGACTTACAGTGAATACAAAAAAACCTATTTTCTGAGGCATACGTGGGTTGTCTGTGTATAGGGTGAGCACATGTACGTGGGTTTTATGTGAATAGGGTGCGTACATACATGGGTTGGTTGTGTATAGGGTGTGCACATGTACGCGGGTTGTCTGTGTATAAGGTGAGTACATACGCAGGTTGGTTGTGTACAGGGTGAGTACATGTTGGTGAAGCCATGGAAACTTGAGAAGATGAAGATGCAGAGGTTCTAGATTCTAAGATCAAGCTTCCAGGAAGTTCTAAAGTGCTCAGATACATCATATCCATCCATTGGTTCAAAATATATGTCTTACTTCTATAATAGTTGGATTTTGATGTATGCATGAGGAATGGCAATGGAGATTTGAGGATTCTCCCTAGAGAGACTAGTGGCTACATGGGATCTTCTGCATAATTCAGATCTACATAAATGTAGTGCTGGTACATTTATCAATGATACTTCTTGTTGAGGCACATATTGTATTTCTTGGCATATGGATAAGGGTTTTTATGGTACATGGTTGAGATCTTGTATTTGTTTATGTTTTGAGAGGATGAATATCAGAAAGGGTTTGATGACTAAGATCATGTGAAGGAAAGTATACGTGTTCATGATTTCACACACCTATATGACACATGACTAGAGAGAGACATATTTTTCTTGAGTGAATATTATGTATGAGAATGCATGCACAGGGTAAAGTTACAGTTTGGATATAGTGATAGGTTATAGATATATGTGAAAGAAGTTATATAGGGTCAAAAGTTTTCAATTAAAAGGAAACCCTAGTTCTAGAAGGCATACATATGTTGCATATCAGTTAAGGCATGTACATATGCGGGCTGCATAACAGATAGGGCGCGTACATACGTGGGCTGCAGCACTACAGGTCGTGTACATGTTGTATTTTTGTAGATACATGTTCAGTTTAGGTACATATTGATTACATGGCAGTTGTACAGATTGGATACAGGTGAGTGGTACGGGTTGATACAGTTGTACAATAGTATATCTCACAGTGAAAAGTTGACAGTGGTTCCATTATTCTACTTATACTTCAGGGTGGTTGGATGGGTCAAGGACAGGTGGTTGTATCCACCTTCCAGTTGTAGTTGGAGAACTTAGGGGGTTGTAGCCTCCTTCTGGTTGTAGCCAGAGAATTGAGGAGTTGGAGCTTCCCTCAGGTTGTAGCCCGAGAAACTAGGGGATTGGAGCCTTATTCTAGTTGCAACTGGAAAACAAAGGAAGTTGGTGCTTCCAATGAATGTAATTCTTCAAGACATATAAGAAAAATCATTATGTGGTTTTCTCCCGATTTGGGTTTCCACATAAAACATTGGTGTATTGTGTATGTGTGTGATTGTTCATTTCTTATTGCTCATTAGTGGATAATAATTCTACATTGATATAACACTTGGATTATTTAGAGAAAAATGATTATAATTATACTATTACTGATTCACCCCCCCTCTTAGTAATCAACAATTGGTTTTAGAGCGGGTTCCTTCAGAAATCAGTTTAACCATTGAAAGGTAGATCATGGAGAGTACCAACTTGTATAAAAATGGAATACCATAGTTTGATGGACAGAAGTATGATTTTTGGAGCATAAGGATGAAGACATATATACAGGCACAGGGATTTCAAGTTTGGAAATAAATTGTAGATGGATACACAGCACCATCAGTTCCAACAACAAATGACAAAGCAGTGAAACTCGGTGAGAATAATTCCAAAGCCAAAAATGCACTCTTAAATGGTCTCAGTGATACGGTATTCACCAAAGTTTCACATTGTAAATCCACTAAAGAGATTTGGGACAAGCTTCGAAATATTTATGAAGGAGATACAAAAGTCAAAGAAGCAAAGCTTCAAACTTACAGAGGTTAGTTCGAACAACTAAAAATGAAGGAAGATGAGAATATTGCAGCCTACTTCTTACGAGACGATGAAACAGTGAATGCAATCAGAGGATTGGGAGAAGAAATCGAAGAATCTGTAATTGTTCAAAAGGTACTAATATATCTTCCTATGATATTTAACCCTAAGATATCATCACTAGAAGAAATATCAAATCTAAACTCAATAAGCATGGACGAAATGCATGGAATCTTCACAGCATATGAAATGAGAAATGAATAGGAAAATCCATATGTAAAAGAAGCAACCTTCAAAGCATCCAAAATATCAAACCAAAATAAAAAATAACAAGAACAATATAGCAGCAATAGTGACATCTCAGAAGATGATAAAGAAGTGGCCAACTTCATCAAAAGACTGAACAAGGGAACCGACGGTAGGTATAGAGGTAAGCTTCCTTTAATTTGTTTTAATTGTGAT
>ML776704.1:2007179-2017528 GCA_009831015.1 Picea engelmannii
GTATTGGTCATTTTGCTAACAAATGTCCTCATAAGAAAAAGAGAAATGATGAAGGTTACTCAAAAGGAAAACACGCATATAAAGGCAAAAGAGCTACAAAGAAATATTTCAAGAAAAGATTATGCACCAAAGAAGACATCTCATCATCAGATGAAGATGAAGTCAGTGACAGTGAGACAGGAAGAGTTTTGTTCATGGCAATAAAAGAATCTGACAAAGAAGACTCTGAAGAAGAATATGAAGAAGCCAAAGAAGAATATGAAGAAGTCGAAGAAGAAATTGAAGAAGCAAAAGTTGACTATCGAGAATAATTAATGTGTGCCATAGAAGTTATCAGAAGAGAAAATAATAAAAACAAGAAACTACAAGAAGAACTAGACAAGAAAAAGGACACTCAGGAACTAGAACAAATGATCACAAAATTGAAGGTTCAAATAGAATAATATAAAAGAATTGATGAAGCACTCAAAGAAAAGCTATAAGAAAAGGACAGGATCATTGGAAACTTGGAAGAAAATATTGTCACACTAAGAAAGGATATTCAAAAGAAAAATATGCAAAATAGCTCAAAATTTCTGGATGACATTATAAACAGTCAAAAATATCATCTTAAAAAGTCTGGACGTGGATATAATCAGACAGAAAATGGATCAAGCTCCAAAACAACAGATCAAGAAACATATCCAAAAAGTTATGCAAAAACAATCAAAGGGGATAGGAATATATACAAGGAAGATTATAGGGACACTCCTCTACCAAGAAGATTTAGATTTCAAAATCAACAACAAACAGATAGGCCTCAAGAAGAAGAAGGATTCATAAGAGAACCTCCTTTCAGAATATCTTCAACTTCCAGGTATCAAACTATATTTTTTGTTTTATGTTATGCATGTAATAATTTTGGACATAAACCTGTGAATTGCAGAGCTAACAACAGGAACAATAACAACTTTTAGAGTCATACACAAAGGGGTTATTCAAGAAGACCTAGTGAAACATGAAGAAGAAGCTACAACGTGTTTGAATCTTTGAAAACTGAAGTGGAATGTTACAAATGTAAAAAAATTGGACACATGGCCAAAGAATGCAGAATGATAATCCTTCCTAAAGAACCTCAACAGAATAACAACAGTCACAAACAGGAACCTCAGAAAACGACAGATTAGTATAGAAATGAAGAATGCACAATTTCTCTAACAGATAAGCAAAAGAAACGCGGTTGGTATGTTGACAGGGGATGTTCAAAACACATGACAGGTGATAGAGACAAGTTTCTTACATTACAAAAGGAAAGAGATGGATCAATCTGCTTCGGAAATGATGATTCAGCCAAAATCATTGGAAAAGGCACAGTCTGAATTGGGAACAAGAATGAAAAGGAAGAAAATGTTCTACTAGTAGAAGATATGAAACATAATCTTCTAAGTGTGAGTCAAATGTGTGACCAAGGTCATAAAGTTACTTTCGATTCACAAAAGTGTGAGATAAGAAAATAAGGTTTAGGGAAATTGGTCACTACAGTTGCAAGAACTTCAAGCAACATATATGTGTTAAGTGAAATTTGAAATGAAAAGTGTTGTATAGGAAAGGAAGATGAAAGTTGGCTATGGCACAAAGAATGGGTCATATACATTTTGATAACCCTGTCAAAGTTATCAAAAGAGAAGCAATCAGAGAAATGCCCCAAATCATGAAATAAACCAACACTTTATGCAAGCATTGTCAACAAGGAAAGCAAACAAAAACTAGGTTTAAATCAAAGGAATATTCAACGACAAGACCACTGGAAATTGTGCATACTGATCTAGTTGGACCAACTAAAACAATGGGATTAAAAGGTGAGAAATACTTCATGTTAATAGTTGATGATTATACAAGAATGAATGTAGTTTTCTTTCTCAAGAATAAGTCAAAATCTTTTGAAAACTTCAAGATCTACAAGGAAATGGTTGAAAATGAAATGGATTCAAAAGTCAAATGCTTGAGATCTGATAATGGAGGAGAGTTCACCTCAAAGGAATTTATGGAATACTGCAACAATCATGGAATAAAAAGGCAATTCTCCGTTGCTAGGACACCTCAATAGAATGGAGTTGTTGAAAGAAAGAACAGGGCAGTACAGGAAATGGCTCGAACAATGTTAATGGATTCAAAATTGACATATATTTTTTGGACACAGGAAGTGCATACAGCATTTCACATTCAAAACAGAGTAATTCTCAAAAACAACACTGACAAAACAACTTACGAACTATGGAAAGGAAGACCAACAAATGTAAATCACTTTAAATTTTTTGGAAGCAAATGCTATATCAAAAGAGAAGATGGAATGGGAAAGTTTGACTCTCATGTGGACAAAGGAGTACTTGTTGTTTACTCAAGTACAAGGAAAGCATACAAGTGTTACAATCTAAGATTGAACAAAGTTGTGGAAAGCATCAACGTAACAATTGATGAAACAGATGGACCAGAATCAAAGGAAGAAAATGAATCAATGAAAAAACCCTTAGAAGAAGAAGCAAAAGATGAAAAAGAAGTAGAAGCAGAAGATGAAGAGAATCTGACAGAAGCAGAAGAGAAAGTTCAACAAGTGTCTCCAAAGGCACCCAGTAAAAAAGTACAGAAGAATCATCCTTTAGATCAGATTATCGGAAACAAAGATGTAGGAGTTGAGACTAGAAGAAGAATATGTTCACCAGAACAAACACACCTAGCACTCTTATCTACAATTGAACCAAACTATTTTGAAGAAGCTAATAAGGATGAATCTTGGAATAAGGCCATGGATGAAGAATTGGATCAAATAGAGAAAAATGACACTTGGGAATTGGTTCCAATACCAAAGAATAAGAATGTGATCATCACAAAATGGGTTTTCAGGAATAAATTGAATGAATATGGGCAAGTTAAAAGGAAAAAAACTAGATTGGTATGTAAAGGATATGCACAGATTGAAGGAACCGACTTTGAAGAGAAAATTTCCCCAGTTGCTGGAATGGAAGCAATCTGCTTGTTTTTAGCTTATGCATGCTCTAAAAATATTAAAGTATATCAAATGGACGTAAAATCATATTTTTTGAATGGGGAACTTGAAGAAGAAGTCTACATTGAACAACTAGAAGGATTTCAGTTGTCAGAGAACGTAGATTATGTGTGTAAATTAAATAAGGCCTTATATGGTCTAAAACAGGCTCCTATAGTATGGTACTCTAGACTGGATAAGTATCTACAGCAGGTAGGGTTCAGAAAAGGAAGTGCAAACAACAACCTCTACATCAAGGTAAGTCAAGGTAATATTTTATTAGTTGAAGTTTATGTTGATGATATTATTTTTTGTAGTGATGATGACAGGTTAAGCCAAAAGTTTGCAAAAGAAATGCAGAATGAATTTGAAATGTCGTTACTTGGAGAACTATCCTTCTTTATGGGACTTAAAATACGTCAAAGCAACCTAGGAATCTTTATTTCTCAAACCAAGTATATCATAGAAATGATAAAGAGGTTTGAAATGGAAGATTGCAAACTAGTTATCACTCCCATGCAAACCAGTTTCAAGTTGAGCAAAGATGATGATTCAAAGTATACATATCGGTATACATATCAAAGGCAATACAGGTAAATGATTGGCAGCCTACTATATGTGACAACATCTAGACCAGATGTAATGTAGGCAGTTGGATAGGTGGCACGATTTCAAGCAGCACCAAAGGAATCACATGTATTAGCAGTGAAGAGGATATTCAAATATCTCAAAGGAACAAAAGAGTTTGGATTATGGTATCCAAAAAGAAAGGATCTATCACTTATGGCCTACACAAATGTAGATTGGGAAGGTTGTATCGATGATCGATGAGAATTCTACTTGGGTGAGTGTTTAGTATAATGGTTAAGAAGGAAACAATCATCAGTATCCTTATCTACAGCCCAGTCATACTATATTGCAGCAGCATCATGTTGTACACAGGTTTTGTGGATGAAACAAACTCTGACAGATATATAGGTTGAGTATGATGAGCCCATTTCAATCTATTGTGATAATACAAGCTCCATCGGTATTTCAAAGAACCCGATGATGCACTCCAAGATGAAGCACATTCCAATCAAGTATCACTTTCTACGGGAGTAGGTTGCAGAAAAGAACATTAGAGTTGAGTATGTAGGCACGAAAGAACAAGTGGCAGACATATTTACAAAACCACTTCCACGGGAAGCCTTTGAATATCTTCGCCAGAGAATTAGAGTTACTTCTACTCCAAAATGAATGTTTTTTGAATGCTTATCTTATATGTCTTTGATGTACATGAGGAAGAACCACAAGAGGAAAGTTCAGACAGGGGGAACATCCCCGGATGGAAAGATACATCTGCCATTGATGACAAAGGGGGAGAAATTTATCAGATGCAAAGGACAGAGGCATGGTTCTAGGGGGGGAGATTTATCATATGCAGAGGACATAGGCATGGTTCCAGGGGGATTAGATTTATCAGATGCAGAGCAACAGAGGCATGGTTCCAGGGGGAGCATATTTATAAGATGCAGAGGACAGAGGCATGGTTCTAAGGGGAGCATGAGTGATATGATTTGATTATTGCATCAGATTTTTTCCATCAATTCAAAAGGGGGATATTGTTGATTGAGGTTGGTTGTCATTGATATCAATCCTTGAAGAAATCTCGGTAGCACAAAGGTTTGGGTAATGGACCCAAGTTTGTTTGATGTAAAGATGACTCATTATTGTCTTGTCATGGTTGATAATAAGTAAAGATGGATTAACTCCAAAGTGGTCCCCTTATGGTGAAAGCCATCATGGGAAGATGCTTTACGAAGTGAGAGAACCCATGCTTAATTATGGAATAATGAGATGAAAGATAGTGAATTTGTCAGTGAAACTATCCTAGATGGATAGTGCTTGTCATGCCATTTCCGGTGGTATGTGGAACCCCACATAAATCCTCACTGTTAAATATTTATGACCATATGAAGTTGGAGAACCCCTCATAATTCTTATAGAAGCCCCTAAAGGTCAAAGTGCTTTGCAAAAGAAATTATTTTAAATGAATAAGCCCTAAAATAAGGAAAGTGTAAGGCTACATGAATATATAAATAAGAGGCAAAGCTCACTCATTAAAGACACACTTGTACATATTGTATATATATTTTCTTGTGTAAAGCTTATTGTAAATACTTGTGGATACATTTGAAGTGGTGAATGTCTAAGGTAGCATGAAGGGTTGACGAAAAAAATATCGGAATTACAGCGAATACAAAAAACCAAATTTTATGAGGCATACGCAAGTTGTCTATGTATAGGTTGAGTACATGTATGAGGGATATCTATGAATAGGGTGCGTACATACGCGGGTTGGTTGTGTATAGGGTGTGTACATGTACTCGAGTTGTCTATGTATAAAGTGATTATGTACGCGAGCTGGTTGTGTACAAGGTGAGTACATGTTGGTGAAGCCATGGAAACTTGAGAAGATGAAGATGCAGAGGTTCTAGATTCTGGTATCAAGCTTTCGGGAAGGTCTAAAGTGATAAGATACATCAGATCCATCCATTGGTTCAAAAGGTATGTCTTACTTATATAATAGATGGATTTTGATGTATGTGTGAGGAATGGAAATGGATATTTGAGGATTCTCCCTAGAGAGACTAGTGGCTACATGGGATCTTCTGCATAAGTCAGATCTACAAAAATACAGTGCTGGTACATTTATCATTGATACTTCTTGTTGAGGCACATCCTGTATTTCTTGGCATATGGATAAGGGTTTTTATGGTACATGGTTGAGATATTTTATTTGTTGATGTTTTGAGAGGATGAATATTAGAAAGGGTTTGATGACTAAGATCATGTGAAGGAAAGTATACTTGTTCATGATTTCACACACCTATATCACACATGACTAGAGAGAGACATATTTGTCTTGAGTGAATGTTATGTATGAGAATGCATGCACAGGGTAAAGTTACAGTTTAGATACAGTGATAGGTTACAGATCTATGTGAAAGAAGTTACAGAGGGTCATAAGTTTTCAAGTAAAAGGAAACCTTAGTTCTAGAAGGAATACGCAGGCTGCATAACAGTTAGGGAGCGTACATACATGGGCGCATACATACGCGGGCTGCAGCACTACATACGTGGGCTATAGCACTACAAGTCATGTACCTGTTGTATTTTTGTAGATACATGTTCAGTTCAATTACAGATTGATTAGAGGCAAGTTGTACAAATTGGATACAGGTGAGTGGTATAGGTTGATACAGTTGTACAACAGTATATCTCACAGTGACAGTTTGACAGTGGTTCCATTATTCTAATTATACTTTAGGGCGGTTGGACAAGGAAAGGACAGGTGGTTGTAGCCACCTTTTGTTTGTAGTCGGAGAAAATATGGGGTTGTAGCCTCCTTCTGGTTGTAGCTAGAGAATTGGGGAGTTGGAGCTTCCCTCAAGTTGTAGCCTGGGAAACTAGGGGGTTGGAGCCTCCTTCCAGTTGCAGCTAGAAAACAAAGGAAGTTGGTGCTTCCAATGAATGTAATTCTTCAAGACATATAATAAAAATCATTCCATGGTTTTCTCACGATTTGGGTTTCCACATAAAACACTGGTGTACTGTGTATGTGTGTTATTGTTCATTTCTTATTGCTCATTATTGGATAATAATTCTACATTGATATAACACTTGGATTATTTGGTGAAAAAGGATTATAGTTACGCTATTACTGATTCACCCCCCCCTCTCAGTAATCCAACATCATGTGTTTGACCAAATGACTATTTTCTTAACCCACGACTTCACCTTTTATGCTCAATGTTTGGGATAAGGACCAAATCATTTACTTTGGGTAGTGAATAGTCCCCACGGTACATGGAAGTGGGTCGATTTAATTTATTGAACCAATGACACACCTTTTTACCTCAATGACTAGCTAGAATATAGTTGAATTAATGCATTTGGATCATGTTAGTGCTCTGTAAAATTCATTTGGCTGAGAAATGAATGACAGAGGCAACCTACAAACCAACTTTGAGAACCGAAAATAGCCTTTCAAACCTGGAGAGGGCTCTCTCATGAGACACTATCTCAGCACAGGATATGGCTTTAAGTTGTTGTCTATATTTAACACCTTTGAATAATAAGTTTTGGTTCCATTACCGAAATAAAGTAAGACCTTAGGCTATGGAGTCGATTCAAGAAAATGATAGAAACAAATGACTTGGTGATTGAACTTGAGAGGATAAAGGCTAAGCAAGAAACAATCTTCAGTTTAAAAATTTTTTGTGTGGAGAAGGGGAAAAACACAAGAAGAAACTCAGAGCACCACTAAGGATGAATTTGGAGTTAACTTAAAGGATAATGGTTTGTCTAAATGGTGTGAATCCCAGGGCATTGCACAGCGAATCCCAGGGCGTTACGCAGTGAATCCCAGGTTCGAAATTACCTTCATATTTAGAGAGAAATATATATGAATAAAGAATATAGGAAGTACATACGTAAAGAAAGGAAACAATACATCCAACTACTACAATTAGAATCTTTTCATCAAAGCTTCAGGACTTTTGCATTAAATTTCGATTGAGATCAAACTACATTCAATAGTCTCTGTCTACACTAGTTTTCCAACCAACCTGGCTTATATCGAAAAGATAAAATATATAGGCGAGGACACCGCTTGGGCTACCCTACTCTCTAGATATTATCCCTAGGATTTAGGAAACTGATTGTTCTACGTTAAATGACCTTTCTCATGACGGATTTCCAGGAATAGAAAAAAATTGTATTTGGTCACATCATAACTGCTTGTATTTTTCCATGGGAATTCAGTTACTAGAAAGGTTTCACCATGGGGAGAGTGATGTGTCAATTCCTTCCCTCGGAAAGATATCTGAACTATCAAGTATTCTGTCAGACTCCAGCCATCCACTGTAATGGCCTTGATTTATGCCGTGCGCTCGTTTATTAGGTTGCATGAGTGGCAAGTGACTACTGACTATCATGGTCGTTACCAAAATGACAAAACCATCTAAGGGTGATGCCTCATTCAAAACTATCAAGATATGTGCCACGTTTGAGAATAAAAGAATGAACTCAGTTAATCATGTTTCTTCTATGTGCTAGCAAGATTTGTGTGGACTTTCTCCTCGACCTCTTCACATTCTCTTAAATGCTTTTCATTCCTTTCTTCTGATAGCATATGTGTTTCACGCAGCTGTATGATTGTGTCTTGTGCATCTCTGAGTTGTCTCTTGAGCCACATCATGTTTCCTTCGCATCATTATGATGTTGTCACTTCAAGGGTATTTGCTGCTAACTGCCATCTCAGTTCCCTTTTTTCTTGGTAGATCTCGACGATAGCGAGCTTTGCTTGCTTTAGCTGCTGAGATGGCCCTTGGATATATGTGCTCCTCGTTCCACTCCAGTTTTCTCGATTTGTTACCCCAACAGGTTCCACCCGAATAGTGTGCATAAGAAATTCTTTGGCAGCTGACCTTGCACACGGTTCGCTTGGGACTCAGGTTTCCCTGCCTCCTTGTTCTTCTTTGGCCCACCCCTTCTCCATGGTATTCATTGTTGGGGGACAAGGCTTCTGATATCTTTCCTTCCTATGCAGTCTCTTCCACTCTAGCCTCCACGTGGTGCGGAATTTCCCTTTTCGTGGATAGAGAGAAATCTCCTTTTGGATCCTTGGGGATGCCCACTGTGAGAAAAAGTGAATCCCAATTTCTCCCCAACCCTCTTAATTCCTCAACTACCAACAATTTAATAACGAGACATGAGAGAGTTTTCTTTTCGATTGATCCACTTCATCTTGCATGCTACCTGCCATCTCCTGGAGACTCTGGTATAAGAAAAAGTGTATATTTAACGGTCTCCTTCTTGTGAAGTGCATCAACAATCTAATGTGGTGCAAATGTGTCTTGTCAAACCTCCCTTCACAGGTGAAATATTTCTTAATTACTCTAATCATATTTTGAAAAGGTTCCTACAAATATTTTCTTGGGACACCTGCCTCGACCTTCCCACCTAAACAATCCCGGTTGATGAAATATTCATAGCATCGTGCATCCAAGGGCATGCCCTTAAACCACCTCTTGTCATGCAGAGTGATCTTTGTTGCGGTTGACACAGTTTCCTCGGTTACCTAAAAAATGACACCCGAGATCACCATGCGGCATCCATTGAAACTGAGTGCAAAATGCTTGGCTATTCTTATATTGAATCCTTGAATTTTCATGCAAAAGGTCATGCACCCGAATTGTCCGAAAGACACTCTGACCTTCAGATCTTCATTGATCACAGTCAATTTTTGGGGCTCAAGCCCACTGCCTCTGCTACTTCACATGCCTCTCTTTATGTTTTGGGAGGTTTACATGGCACAAATCGTATTTGTCCTGTGCATGGTGGATTAGAGATGGGCCCAAGGAAGTAGTCCTGCTCAACCTGGGCTTGCGAGAGAAAACTACAAATAGTGCATAAGCTTTACTGGTGAACAGACCACATGCAAAACATCCAAAATTTATAATAGAGAAGGCAAGGGGTAGAAACGTGCCAGGGAACACTAAATTCATGGTGACTAGATGTTTTGAAGCACAATGAATATTTTTTGTAGCGTCTCTGCATGACGAGTACACTTTGGGGCATGTAAGGTACAACTAATAAGGGTTGTAGGGAATGTGTGATACGAGCACTATGATTTTTCATTCTTTCGGCCCTTATAATGAGTTGATTGTTAAGAACCAAACATCAATATATCATAGAAAAACCTCAGGAAAAGTACTCAACGCCTTGAAAAAGAGATAATTTTAGATAATGAGCCTCTTCGAGGGGGAAACCTCCTTTTACCCCACTTAAATTTTCAAGTACAAGATGATTCAAAATGAAAATGTCTCCTTGGTATATATATATAGGAGACTAGGAGGTATAATTACAAATAATGGCCTAAAGCCAAGATAAATAAAATAACATTACTAATATAATATGCCTCAATTAAGGGCTAATGAGCCAATATTAGGGTTTAACATGCCCCTCCCCTTGAGACAAGTGTTGTCCGCAATGCTTGAGTAACTCTGGATGCTTCTGTATAAAAGAATCATCTTCCCAAGTGGAATCTTCAGCCGATAGTTTCCTCCATTCAATGAGATACTCTGAAATGGATCTATTCCTCAGCTGGTGAATTCTTGTGTCAGTGATGGATTCAAGCTCCAATATGATTTTTCCTTCCTCATAAAGTTCTGGAAATATAGTTTGAACTGGGATCTTGTCACCTATAACCTTCTTTAAGCATGAAACATGGAAAACTGGGTGTACTCGTGAAGATGCAGGCAGCTCCAATTTGTATGCC